>PVHY01014791.1:0-37618 GCA_004024945.1 Uropsilus gracilis | reverse complement strand
GAAGGGGCAGAGGGGCAGAGGGGCAGAGGGGAAGAGGGGCAGAGGGGGAGAGGTTTTTCTTTATCTTGTCTGGAATGACTCTTCTGGTATGCAAAATGGCGCACAGCAGCTTTCTATGGAAGAAGTCTTATTTCCATCGTGTATGGATTGCAGTGGTAAAAAATAACTCTACCATGGCCAATTCCTAGCAATCAGCGGAACATCAAACTTCTCATACAATTATTAAAATGTAATTACATGATGGTTTGTGTTCCCTGGCTAGGACTAACAACTGAAAAGGTGAGATTCAGGGGAGAAGTAACTGATTCATGGTGTGAATGGGGAAAAATCTAGTTGTAGAGCTCTAAGCTAATTTCATAGTTTTCCTATTCTTATATTCATAATCTTCTTCAATAAACAAAAATTCATGCAGATCATTCCAAAACATCAATTTTGCTGATAAGCAAAACCCACAAAAAGTCCTTTCTAAAACTCTATTGTGCCTCGCACATAGTGGAAACTCTGGACCCAAGGGTTGATTGATTGATTAATGATTAGTTCCTTTGCCTTTCTTTCTCCCTTTTATTAGGTTCCTGGGACAAAACTTGATTAAAGGGAATTATAGTTAGGATTGGAAACCATGTCAGTAAATGTATTAAAGTGATCCATCCAAGATCCTATTTCTCCTGCCCCAAAATGACACAGCAATGGTTGAGGTGACCTTTTTCTAGGCAAGTGCATACAATGAGACATTGCCTCCCCTTCCAAGCTTTAAAACAAGGTTCTCTGAAATTGAAAGTAGGCTGCTTCTTTGAGATTCAAACACTCCTGTGAGTATATCATGTAAAAAAAAATTTAGGGAATGGGGAATTCTAAAGTTCTTTGATTTAAAGGCAACTACTTGTTCACGTAAACTAAAAATAATCAGGTCATAGAGTTACCGCTTTATATAAATACCTCATCCTTATCTTTCAGATCTCAGCTCACTTGTTACTTTCTCAAAATGATTTACTTACACACACTCAGAATCACCCCTTAGCTCATCTTCCTGTTTATCTTCATGGAAAGTGTCACCACATAAATTCCCCTTAGACACATACTTCTTTGTATAACTCATTTCATTCTACTGGCATAAAACCCCAAGGCAAGTGGTAACTTTCTTTGTCTTGTAAACTTTTGTATGCCCAGAATTATATACATGTCTGAAGAGCTTAGGTTCTCAATAAATATTTGTTGAGAAAGTTAATGAATACAATGGCACATTAATAACATTTTAGTATCCTGGTGTTTATTGAATCACCATTACCTCTACCACTACTCCCTTCACAATTAAACTTAAAGTCAAGTTCACAAGAAGGAACTGAGCAAAACAAAAACACTAATTTTGAAAACACTGCATTCATATCAAGAAACTGATTTCCCTCTTTTAGAGACAGTCTATTGAAAATCAGTTAAGTGATCCCAGTACACTCTAAGAGAGTTTAAGTACTTATAATTTTTTCACAAGTTTTAAAAGAATTTGCCATAGTGAGGACATTAATAAGTTTATATCTCTAAATATATCAACTTAAACTAAACTTAAAAACACTTTGGGATTTTCAACAAAGCTAAATAAATAAAATCAAATAAAAACACCCAATAACTGAACTTATTATAATGTAATATATTCAAAGTATCCTGAGCAAGAACTTACATTTAATTTTAAGTACAACCAAATAATGTTTTACCTCACATTTCAACCAAATTGTTTGTCAAAGTGAAATTAAAATGTTAAGAATAAAAAGACTGGGTTAGTAAGCTAAAGATATTTTGAGAATATGAATTCTGTGCTTTTTATACATATTGAAATATATATTCTAGCCTTTTACACCTCTTATCATGTGACTTATAAGTATATCCCTTAACCTTTTTAGATCATTTTAGCATGTTTCTCGTTTCATCATATTTACAGACCAGAAATAGCAAATAGTTCTCTCATTCCTCTTCTATTCACAATTGTTTTAAATTATTTTTGAAATCGGGTCGAAAAGGAGGCCAAAGCCTCCAACTTACAAGCCCCAGGTCCATATCACCTGCACTTAGCAGTTGCCACTCAAAATGCAGTTTAACAAGGGATTTTATTAAAAAGGGAGTTCAACAGGGAAAACGAAAAGTCCTTAAAGCCATATGTGCCCCAGTCACCATTCTCAGTCCCAAAGGTCCCAAAGACACACTCCAAGATGGTGCCCCTTTGCTCCCCCAAACCTCAGAGGTAGGTACTCTGCAAAATCCAGTCTTTCTCTGGCGTCTTCTCTTTCCTTCTTCTCTCTCCAGTATCCCAAGCTGCTCCACTTCTTCAAGGTGCTTCAAATTTTTCCCACACAAATGATGCACAAATCAGCTTTCCAAGTTCCTGGCCACAGCCAGGTACCAGCTTTCCAGGCCTTCTTGCTGCAGCATCACACTCTCCACTCCACTCGGGCCACTCTTCCGCTGGTCACCATGACTCCTCCCCACCACCAGCACCCTCCTCCAGGGGGCTTCTACCCAGTGTGGTCACTCCGGCTACTCTTTACCCTTGTGGTCCCACTCCTCCCCCTCTCTCTGCTTCTTGTGCAAAATCTTCTCCAGCTGCTTCCTCTGGTACTTTTTGATGCCATGAGTTTGCAACTGCCACGCCCCAAGGGGGAGGGGGAAGAGGAGGGGCCAGCGGCCACAACTCAAGGGTGGGGGAGGGGCACCCAGTTTAATTTTCACTTAACACTCAATTTTTGTATAATTAGATTTTATATTTTGTCTTCTTAAATATAGGTATTACAGGGAGATTATATAACATCAAGTAATTAGTCTATCTTAAAGGAGAACATGATGCTACTTCATGTCATTTTTAGGTAATTTCAAAAGTGATTTTTTTTTTAAATTTTTACTCATTAAGAGAGACTGAAGAGTCCTTGAGAAGAAAAATATGAGGTGTTTTTGTTTTGTTTGTTTTGGTCATGGTTGTTTTTGAAAAAAAGAAAAATCCAGGCTACTTAAAATGAGTAGATGCTACTTCATTTTTATAGCCACAAAGCCTGGGCAGCTCATGGGCTTCAGGTGTGAATTGCTAAGTAGATCTTTGCTAATTAATTAACTACATGACCCAGTTACAGAAAAGCATCAGGAAAACATAGATTCTGTGCTAACTCAGTTTTTAGCTCTATGTTTGGGAATCATGTTTGAAAAGACCTTCACAATGTTAACCAAATTTCACTCTGCTGCCCAGCAGTGCAGTGCCTTTGCTCAGAGATGTAGGCGTTTGTAAATGAGCAAGTAACTCAGCAGATGCTACAACAGCCTCCCTCGTGGAAGGAGCCCAAGATTCACAGGGACTGAATTTCAGGACCTTCACAAATTAAACACATTAGTGGACTACTTTACATCCTTAAAAATGTGATCACATTTGCCAAGCAGAGTTTTGTGGGATTTAAAAAAGATGCAAGGGAACTTCTGACACCAAGTTAAGCACCAATATAGGATACCCACCCCCCTTTTTTTTTGTAGAAAGCTAGCAAAATAAGACATAGGGGAAAAGACAATAGTGGATGTTTTCACCTATAAATGGGATCTAGAGAAACAAAAACTATAGTGTAAATGCGTTGGTTAGGCATTTTACTCCATTAGCCTGCATAACCAGCACCTGATGGTGCAGCCCAGATATTATAGACATGTGTAAGTGTGCACACCTGGGCCTAGGAGAGAAGGAAAAAAAAGATCATGACCACAAGCACAGAAAAAAGAGCATCAGAGAAAGAGCCCTGAAAAAGAGTGTGAGGATTTGTATGGGATGAGAGGCCACCTGCCTCCCTGCCCCCAGACCCAGACCCAGGTCCTGGTCCTGATCTTGCCCCTGCCCTGCCCTTCCTGATGTGTCTGTGTAACTTGAAAACCAATAAAAAAAACCTATGCAGATTGGTGAGCCTGATGCTTGCATTGCAGTTGGCATCAGGAACAGGCGGCTTACATTATAATTGATGAAGATGATTGGTTAGCTTATAAAAAACAAAGGAATCCACAAAACTAAACCAAAACAAGGACGAAATGTCACTGAAGAATTGAGGCCACTAGAGAGCGAAGGGACCAAGTGGTTTACAATACTGGGATCAATGGGATTGGGTGTTTTGTTTGGGATGGGTGGGGCATATCGGTGCACATCTGAGGAAGTGTCAACTTACTCCTCTGAATCATATCCAGAATTGCAAATCAATATTGACTCAAACAAATAATTGAAAATAAATAAAATAGAATGTAGGTGTGTTAAGGGGGACAAATAGCAGTTATGGAATGAGAAAGAATGTATTCTAAACTGAGGTATAGTCACCTCAACCCAGAGACACCACAGGACCAGGACGTCATATCTACTACTAGGGCCAGTTTAATGGACAACTGTTCTTGATTGCATGCTCTGTTGTCACTATTTTGAAATCTTTTTCTAACTTTGAACAAGGTTTCCCTCTATTTCAACTTTCCCTGGAACTCAAAAGTTATGTAGCAGTTCCTGCATTCCAGGTGCTAGAAGCTAAGTCTGCTGCTTGGCTCACATGCTCTGGAGAAAGACCTCAACACAAACATCAAGCTGAATTTCCAGTCATATCCTCGGGTCCATTGTTTTCTCTTAAGTTGATTTTAACCAAAGATTAAGGGTAAATTAAATGTTATCTCAAAATATTCACTATCTGCTTTAAACTGCAAGGAGGTAATAAGACCGGGGATGAAAAGCTATTATTCCAGAGACACTGCTCTGAAATCTTTAGATCATTAAATAAATTTGTATACTTACTTAGTTTCTTTATCTTGGGCTAAAAGATTGAGACAAGCTAGAGACAATTGATTTTTCAGTCAAAACACTGGTTTTTAGGAGCTGAAATATAAATGCCCAAATTAAATGAAAAAAGTTCTTAGATATATTAATATTTACAGCTTGATATCAGTTATTTGGAAACTAGCTATATTAAATCTCATTTAAAATCCCACCAGTTTTATATATATATATATATATATATGAATAAAACTGACCCTTAACTAAAATAAGTGTGGGTGAATAATGCCACTGGAGTTTAATGACTTTTGTTAGATGACTTTCATCACCATTTAAGCCTATTTTATTCCTTTTGTAAATGCAAAACAATTAGACCGGAAGAAGTATTTTAAGTAGTATGCTAACGTCCAGGGGAGATCACTACCAAAAACTCGTGTGGAGGAAGAAACATCTACCATCTACCATCCATCCATCCATCCATCCATCCATCCATCCATCCATCCATCCTCCATCCATCCATCCACCCATTCATCCATCCATCCATCTCCTTGTATGTGTATGTACATATGGATGTATATGTAGATATAAATAACAGATCCTTAAATAGCATTGTTCTGTTTAAAAGTGTTTCATTTAAAATATCGATAATAGATTCCAGATTCTCAATTCAAAATATTGAGGAAAAAATTCTGACCTATGTTGAATGACACAAAGTTAGCTGAAGTTAACTGAACAATTTAGATGTTTTAAATTTTTTCTTAATATTGTAGCTTCCAAGAGCCTGAGCACATATTAAAAGATAATTTACTCTGTATATATGGCTATAAACACACATAGTTATACATCTATACTGAAATGACACATTAATTCACAAAAACACAGAAAAATCATTTATTCAGGGAAAAACAACCTTATATCTCGGTAATATCAAATGCAAGATCACCTCCTTCATAACTATCATTTACTATTTAATATCTTCAGTGAATTTGCAATGATTGTAAACATTTAATATGTATTATTTCTAATCTGCACATCAAATACCAATGGTAGATATTATGGACTCCATTTTATAGAATGGAAAACCTGATAGTCCAAAAACATTGTCTACCCAAGATGGCAGAGCTACCATATGCTAAGTGGTTCTTGCAGCACTAGTTATCTCTAGAGAAAGTATACTTTTAACTACAGCAAATTAAAAACATAAATTGATTTGCACAATGGTAGCTATTAAAGACTGAGTATACAACCATTAGACTCCACTAAGAAAGGAGGTGAATAACACACTTTAGAAAGAATGTTCCGACCAAGCAGAACTTGTCATTTTTTTGTCTTTCATGATATTTGGAAGTTTAAAGTTCAGCTATTTAAAAATCAAATTACAGAATTCTCTTCAAAAGAGTTTCAGATAAATTAAAAAGTAATCTATCATCTTTTCTGGCAGTGCTATGCCAGAAATGAATCAACCAAATTAAAGGGGGAAGTAGATAATATTATACAACTCAAAGTCATCATCAAAAATAACTTAATAGTTCTTTCACAGGAAATTTTTTTCTTAATTTTTTGTTAATGATAAATGTGAAATTGAAGTATGGGCAGAAATTTATGCATAAAGGAATTCATTTTGCATGACTTATAATACCAAACTTTTGTAGCAAACTAAATTTGAAGCAATTAACCACATAAATCACAACAGATGAAAACATACAGGAATTCAGAAATGGCATTGGAAAAATGTTTACTATATTAAAAAATAATACGTAGAAATTAAATAAAATGTCCCAAAGAGCATAATGCAGGTGCATCACCATTAGTATTATTTATGAGATGTTATCAATTGGTCCCATCAGAGAAAATTAAAAGATTAAAGTTTCTGACTCTTCTTGGGTAGAGCCATTCAAGTAACTGGTGCTTCATTGCCAAATCCCTCTGGAATTACTTTCTTTGGATTTAGTACAGTAACTGTCAAATTTGAAGTGATGGTTACAATATCAGTTTAAGTCCTTGAATAATTTCTATTAGTAAAATCAAGCAAACATCTTCAAATTTAAGAGATTATCCTTAATAGGGTTTTTATTTGTCCATTTGTTAAAAAAGAAAAATACCTCCCAGCAATTGCTCTCTTGGGAATCTACCCAAAAGACCTCAATGTGGGTACAAAGGGACACCTGTGCTTGGATGTTTACTGCAGCACAATTTATAATTGCAAGGACATGGAAGCAACTTAAATGCCCCCAAACAGATGACTGGATGAAAAAGATGTGATATATATATATATATATATATATATATATATTATATATATATGATGGAATATTACTCATCAATTAAAAATGACAAATTAGATGATTTTATAACAACATGGATATACTTAGAAGAAATCATATTAGCAGAAATAAGCCATAAAGAAAAAGACAGAAACCAAATGGTTTCACTAATATATGGTATACAGTGAAAAACTAAACAAAAGCCTTGAGGAAAAATCAAAACACGCTAAACACTAAACCTAAGCACACAACTTTGAGCAGGAGGGGAAGGGGGGGAATGGAGTCATAATGGGGGCATAAATCCCTGGGATTACAATGTTATGAAATTTATATGTAAATAAATAAATTTTAAAAAGAAAGAAAAATACCTGTTAAACATGTACACTGCACTAGACATTATTCTACGCATTGATATCTTACAATTAGTCTACACATTCTACACACAAATATTTAATAATAAACAGATTATCAGGAAACATACAATCTAGTAAAAGTTAAATAATAAACAGATATGTGAGATAATTATAGAAATGATAATTTTCTGAGGAAACATTAAAATGGCTGTAACTGATGCTCACATCTACTTTAAGATAGATGATTCAGCTTAATAACAGACTGGGGATAGTGTACAGTTTTTTTTTTTTTCAGTAGAGATCAGAATTAGATGGCCATCCATATATCAAAGAAATTTATTTTGTAATGAAATTATTACTCTACTCTTCTAAACCAGTTTCCAAATTGTGTATAATAGTGTCCATACTCAAAATTCACCTGCGTTTATATAAAATCAAGCTCACAGACAATTTGAAATATTTGCAGATCACCTAAATAAAACATTAGAAACATGTACAATGTATAAGTGATTCTTAATGCAGAATAGGGTTTCAGCATGTGTAAAAATTATTCCTTTAAACTTAGGTCACTTTCATGTTGCTAAGTAAATACTAATGTTAAACTTCCAAAATACATATTTTAGTAATTCAATTTTCAATGTCAACAATATGGTCCAGAAGAACCAAGACAATGTGAGTGGTCTTCAGCAACATCTGGGATCCTCACTTCTGTCTTCAAGAGAGTATAAGATCCTTTTGTGATCAAACCCACCTGAAACTATATATGAAACACAAAATGTATTTCCAACTTTGCTAAGCTGACTCGTTACAAAACAATAACAGTTATGAGTATTGTCCTTTAACAGTAGCATAAAACAGTAGCATAAAACATGTAATAATACTACAAAGGGCAACAGATGGGAAAGTGAAATTATTTTATTGCACTGGGAATGATAAAGCATTAACAATTTAATTGTAATACATTTAGGTTGCACATTATAGTGCCAAGTGTATCTGAGAAGTCATTCTTTAAAAAGTTATGACTAAACCACAAGATATAAAATCACAAAAATATTTTATTCTTTTTTAAAAGAGGAAATGATAAAGAAATATGAAAACAGAAAAAAGCAAATAACATGAGAGGCTTAAACCAAGCATATCTATCATTATATCAAATGTAGTCTACTTAAAAAAATTCATAAACTAATAAGAAAAACTCATATCTACCTTCACACTTTTTAATAAGTTCATTATACAGACACAGGTATAAAGGTAGAAATTAGAAACATTTTCACCAAAAGAAAGTCACTGTAGCTTTTTAAACATCAGACAAAAGTGTCCAAGGGCAGAAATTTCTTTTTGACACCCTCTGTGTTATATTAAACTGACTATATACATACTTTCCATTTCTCCTCATACCCCATAGCAGTAGTGCAGTGGAAAACATTCATTTCATATCATTAGAAGAGGGTCAAAGATCACAGATATCCAAGTATAAAGTGATTCCTGGGGGTTGAATGTATACAGTGACTACAAATGCCAATACTATGTTGGGTATGCAAAAGTTATTAAGCAGATAAATCTGAAGTTTGATCAAAATTTAAAAATATGTGTACCTGTGTATGTCCATAAATGTTGAATTCAACTAGTATGAGGATAATATCACTATACATACACATATGGAAGCATTACATTTTATACCTGGAAATAATATAATGCTTTATGTCAATATCAGCTAAAGAAAAGAAGAAACTTTGGATACAGGAGTCCTCTAGTTAGGAAGCTTGGACTCAAGCCAGAAATCACCACGCTGCACCCTTAATCCTCTAGTTCTTTGGTAGTGCACACTCTGTCCCACAAACTGATTCTGCGCACCCCTTTCTTCAGTGCAGGGTTTAAAAGTCCCCAAGGTGAATTTGTGTTTTTGAACTAACAGTAGGGGCGTTAGGACAGCTGCTACGCCTCTATCCCATGGCTACTGTGCCCCAGTACTGTTCTAAACAACTGAACTGCAGTTCTTCCTGCAACAATCATCTTTTCTCTCTCAGGGGTTGTTTGCTTTGCTTTATTGTAATTTAGCTATGAACTTGTGGAGGAGGAAGTTTTTATTCTGTTGCCATCTTGCCAGACTCTGTCAAGAAGATAAGATGTTCTTTTTTGGCAAAAGAGTTAATTAAATATGAGACTTAAAACATCATAAATTTCCTGTGAATAATTTTTTCAAACTATAATGAGATTTTATAGAAATAAAGGGAAGAGTCAACAAATCTACAACTAGAGTTAGATATTTTGACAAACCCCAACTTAGCAAGTGATGGAAGATGCAAACATCAATCATTACAGAGCTCTGGATAGATACAATTCAATTTAATTGCTCTTTAGAACACTACAGTGAATACCTATAGAATATTTTTTCTACTGCATATAAACCATTTATTAAAGCAGGTCATAAGCTAGTTTATACAGCAAAGAACATCAGTGTTAAAGTATTGTCAACATAAATGGTCTTTGACTAAATGAGAAATAAACTGAACAGAAAATCACTAAGAAAAATAACTAGAAGATTCTCAAGTATTAAGAACTTAAGTAATCAGTAAGAAAAGTATAAATAACCCAATAAAGCAAGAACACTGAAACAGAACATATCCAAAAACTAATAATCATAAAAAGAGCTCAATGTCAATCAGTACCCATCAGAGAAACATATATTAAAACCACCCAAGTTCACTAGAATGACTAGAATGACAATACTGACAGTATCAAGTGGTATCAAAGTTAGAGAGCTCTGCTGCATCACTGGCAAAATACGGTAGTAAAACTGGGAATGGCTGTATGTCCTAAAGCACTTCTAATCCTAGAAATATATCCAAGAGAAATAAGATTGTTTGCTTACAAATATATATATATATATTTATGTATATTTATATATAATATATATTACAATATATATATTATATATAATATAATATATATTATATCATTTATATATTATAAATATATATAGAGAAATGCTCATAGTCCTATTCACATACCCCAAAAACTATAATTATTTACAAATAACATTTGGTTTATGGAGGCATTATATATATAATACTATTTGGTAATTTTTAAAAAGAATAAGCTACAATGTACATGAATATAAATACAGTGACTGCATCTTAAAGGCATTATGTTGAGTAAAATATCAGACTCAAAAGATAATATGTAATTTACTTTAATGTATATGAATTTCAAGAACAGGCATAAAAAGCTGACAGCAGTAGGAGTTAAAATACTGGTGACTTTAGAGAGTATTCACAGGGAAAGGAGTAGAATGGATTCTTCTTGGTGCTGGAAATATCATATCTTGATCTTAGAACTGGTAAAACTTGTATATGTACATACATATTTAAACATTCACTGAGCCAAATGCATAAAATTACTGCATTTATGCTCATAATGTAAATTTACCTCATTAAATAAGGGGAAAAGAAAGGGAAGATATGTTATCTGACCATTTGTAACTAGATTTTTATACATTTCTAATGTCAATTCCTTTACAGATGGTTGGTTTGCTAACAGAACCTCTTCTGCTCCATCCTGTGCAGTTAAGTATCTGTGACCCTCCAAGAACAACAACATTAGCACAAGTGTAACATTTGCATTGATTAACTGGTGGAAAATGCCAGTAGGAAATACAGCAGCCCTTTATTTTCTTAATATCATTCTTTTCAGTCCAGCTTATCATGAGACAGTCATATACTTGCCTACAGAAATTTTTCAGTAGGAAATCCACTTTATTAGAACACTTTGCCCTTTGGAATCAGAATCATTTAGTGTGGCTTAAATATTAATATAGAATAGTATGCAGAGTAGGAAACTACTTACCAAAATCTATTTAGAATTTTTATCCCTATTTATTGAGGTAGTATTAATATAAAATGCTGTGTATGATTTAGGAGTATGCGCATGCAACTCTTCAGAAATATATCACTATAGAATACCTACCATCAAAGCACCAATATTCCAAGACCATAGAACACTGAGCTCAAACTTCCCTTACATCCCTCCTCCTACGCTACCTTGCTGATAATCTCAATTCAGCAAATTTCTAGGGATCCATTTTGTCTGATCTGATTCTTTGTTAGTTTATAGTCTACCTATGAATGAAATCATCCAATATTTGTTTTCCCCTCTCTGACTTTTGCTTAGCATTATCTCCTTGAATTCTATTTATGCTGTCACAGATGGCAAGTGTTCAGATTATTTCTGGCTATGTAGCTGAACAGTATTTTATTGTGTATATGTACCACATTTAAAAAAAATAAGGTTTTATTTGATTGCACACACACATATTAGATCATTGTCTATCCTGAGGTCAAACCATCACCTTGTCACCCATGAACCATCTTTATCTCTTGTACCCTCCCTGCCCCCCTCTCCGATTTTACTCTCCTTCCCCTCTCTTGTTCTATGTTTCAATTCTATTGGCAGTTTTATATTTTTCTTGTCCATTTGTTAGTTTTCCCTGTATCCCTCATATAAGTGAGACTATCCCATATTTCTCTTTTCCTTTCTGGCTTATTTCTGCTAATATGATTCCTTCTAAATACCACATTTTCATAATCCACTCATCTGTCCTAAAAATAAAATAAATAAAATCAAAAATAATGTTAAAAATTTTAAAAATCCACTTATCTGTTCTGACACACAGGTTACTTCCTTAAGCTGCTATTCTAACTAGTGATACAATGAACACAGGAATGCCCACATCCCTCATCATAGTGTTTCTGTATCCTGTAGATTGCTAACTAGGAATAGAATTATTAGGTCATATATATCTATTTTGAGTAAATTGAGAAACCTCCATACTATTACAGGGGGGTGTGGATGAGTCTCCAGTCCCATCAACAGCGATTTGACCCACCACACTAACCATGAGGCACTATGATAGACAAAAAGTATTAGATTCTGACTACTGATTATCTCACAGTTTTCTGGAGGGGAAAGTCTGAGAGCCTATATGTGTGGTAAAATTTAACCCAACTGCGCTCGCTCAGACATTTAACCCATCTGTGCTTACCCAACCCAGAAAAAGCTATGATGTGGCTCTCCTCCTCCTTTCCTTTTAAAAAGTTCCTCTTAACTCCCTTCAAGAAGTCTGGATAAATTCTGTCTCTCTTTCCCTCATGCATGAGTCTCCTTCTAAAGCCTCTCCTCAATCAACTACAACTAGTACACTTGGAGAATTCTTTCCATTTAGGAAAAAGGACTCATTCTTTTGGGTCAGGGTCTATAACAAAAAGAGTGGTTTATTTTAAAATAATTTGTATAGGATGTAGAGAGTTAAAGGGATTATTTAGTTTAAATAAATTCTAAATTGACTGCATATGTTCTGGTATCTTGGAAAATTAAAAGATATGTATTAAGTCCACTTTTCATTTTTAATTCATTTGCATTAATTAAACATTTTATTTTTTTAACCATGGAGAATATAAAATATTGCAGAGAAAGTAAAACCTTGTCTTACTTTCTTCGGATTGCCATCTGGGTGTGAGGACTAAGTTGACATAGACTGGAGAAAAGCTCTTTACATGTACATGGGAACCTACATAGGAAAATGAAGACCAATTTAGGCAAAACCTAAATACTTATGTAGCAGACTGAATAAAGACTGGTGAGTAAACGACATAATTGGAGCCATTTTAAAAGGGAGGCAGTGAATCTACATCAGTGAAGTCTTGCACAGACTGGACCAAATTCAAAGAAACCAGCAAGAAAATGAATATCCTTTTGAAAATACTCAGAAATTTGAAGATTTATGATTTTTAGCTTATGATTCATCTACCTGACCAACTTACTGTCTATTGGCCTCTCCACCTTTTAATTTGTTGTGTCACTTCTTTTTCTCTCTGCAAAGGAAAAAAAAAAGACCCTCTATCCACCCTCTATCATCCCTCTCTTCAGGACACTTTACATCTGAATGTGTGCTTCCTGAATTGTAATTCTTTGATGTCAAATAAAGTGTTGATTGCCTCTAAACTTGGCTCTTTATTTTTACAGTAACAGTAGCAATTGTGAGAAAGGAAATAAATTACTTGGGAAGACTAAAGGAATGTAAATGCTCCATTAAGATTGCCCATTTGTACAATGGCTTGACTTTTTATCTCTGGTAATAAGATTGTTTCTTTTCTCCTGGTACAAGAAGAGCAGAGAGTTCTTTTTTGTATCTGCTTTTTCTTAAAGATTTTCAGCTCAAAATAACCCTTATGCCAAAGTGAGATAATTTGAGGTTTTGTATTCTGCCACCCTTCAGCATTATATAGGTACTCTAACCTGACAGTAACAAAGATTAAAAAGTTATTTATAAATATGATTAGTCATTTCAGGTATTTTTTCATTCTAAATAAGTTAAATTACTTAGCTGTTAAAAAGTTTCTTAACCTAACTACATAGTACTCTTTTATATATTATCATGATATTTCTCAGTAGTTCTAAATCTAAATACATATATGATTAAAGAAAGAAAATGACTTGAGGAGTTGAGGTGTTTCATGTAACTTTAACAATGTAATAAAACTTTTCAATTTTCATAGATGTACTGTGACATTCATAATTAATGTATATGCAGATACTGATTAGTTCTTCTGGTTTTCACTAACTATGTGAAAATCAAGTAAGTCTATGACAATAAAAAGTAACAACACCATTTTTCAGGGCAGAATTCCCCAATGGGACATTGGGGAAATAACCTATTACCTGGTTGAATCAAAGAGCCTAAAATGAGGGTTAAGAACTTAGTAAATTGTATGTTTTCTTTTTTGTGCACTTGAAAAAGATCTTCAAATTTACTGAGAAAAAGAAAGTAACTACATACAAATTTACTGAAGAAAAGAAAGTTCTGTCCCAACATGGGCTGTTAGCTCTTACAATCTGAAAATACAAAGGCAGACTTGGTTAGATAAGCCAATCCAAACTGATGCCCAACTTTTTGACGGTTTCTGTTAAAAATCATGCAAACTGATTTTTTTAATGAAGGCTGATATAGTGTATAATATCATCCAAATTCTCTTTTTATCTTTTTTATTTCTATTTGTAATAAAACCACAGTATTATATGATCATCACTAAATCCAAAATGTAACTGATGTGCAACCAGAGTACAAGTGTAAATATTCTTGATACTTATGATACATGGTGATTTATAATAAAAGCTAGATGAAGTCTTCACCTTATTCTTCATACGCAGTTCCTAAAATCCCTGCAGTAGCCTTAGTGATAAGAACTATAGGACCAGCTTTTGCTATGTTTAGACTTTGTTCCTTCTTCCTGAAGAAGCTCCAGACTCATAATGGAGTGTTTTCCTTATTCTTATCAACACCTTTTCAACTACACCTGACTACCTGTTAATCAAGCTCCTATTTGAGCACCAAAGATTAGATGCTGGAGCTTTGGCCCTACATTCTAACTTCTGAAAAGGGGAGATGAGAAGGGAAGTTGAATGAATCATGAAGTGGAATATTTGAATCAGTCATGGTTATATAATGAAATCTCCTCAAAATCACTGATGTATAGGATTTAGAGAGCTTCCAGATGTTGACCATGAGGAGGCAGTAGGATACTGAGACACTCAAGAGGACAAGAAGTTCCACATACACCTCTTCCCCTGGAATAAGCCCTGTGTATCTCTACCATAGCTATTTCTGATTTGCAAAATGCATTCAAGGAAGTAAGCGGCTTTTGTGACTTCCCTAGCTGCTCAAAGAGGTGCTGAGGACTAGCTCTTGTAAAACGGGTGTGTCAGAATCTTAGATGAATCTGGAATTTCAGTGTTACCTCAAATGGAGACAATGTGGTAGGAAGGACACTTAGTTACCCCATGAGTTACTCTCTGCAGTTTAAGGAGTCAGAATTGAGTCATATTTCAGGACACCAGCTGTGTGGGGACTATTGCTGGTAGGGGACAGAAACCTCACACTCTGTAGCCACATTGAGAAAAGAGTGTGAAAAAACCATGAGAGTTTTCCAGTCAGTGATAGTACTAATTGAAGTATTCTTCAACAAGAATGGCAAAAGACCAGAGTCATTATTTTAGATTCACAGGTCCACTTACAGTCTCTATAATGACCTTTGAACTGCCATTTGTAGCATCACAGATAGTACATAAAAACTAAGAACAGCTATTGCAATAAGACTTCCATTCACAAAAAAACAGAGGCAGGATGAATTCAGTACATGGGCCATATTTTAGTGATCACTGGTCTAAACGGAAAAATCAAATATAAACAGTTCAGATGTATAGCAATCATTGCTTAATTTGGTATGTATTTTCATGTTTCAGTCATAGTCAAGCATATTCAATCATACTATAAAAAAATAAATTTTCACTTATTCCTAGTCCTTCACTGAAGTTCAATATTTGCCAATTATACTGTATGATAAATAATATACAAACATTAACAGTAAAACCAAGATTTTTCTCTCTTGAGGCCTATCTTCCTGTCAATCAAGTTGACCTAAAACACTATAAAGCTGTGTACGTAAACAAGCAAATACAAAGACTGCAGTGAGCAGTTAGTAAAAAAAGAAGGAAGGAAGGAAGGAAGGAAGGAAGGAAGGAAGGAAGGAAGGAAGGAAGGAAGGAAGGAAGGAAGGAAGGAAGGAAGGAAGGAAGGAAGGAAGGAAGGAAAGAAGGAAGGAAGGTAGGAAGGAAGGAACACATGGTGCATCTTAGTTATTTTCAAAATAATTTTTAAAGAAATTTGAATTCCACTGCTTTTCTTTTTTTCATTTTCTTTTTTCTGCAACCATAGGTGTATACCATATGAGGATTTGCTCCATTTATTGAACACCCCAATATTAGCACCCTGGAGTTATCGTCTCTCACTCCTTCCCTCAAATGCAAGAGATGGAGAAAAAAGTATTACTATTGCATCACTAGGGGGGGAAAAGCAGCACAGATGTTTATAAATGAAATGTCCTCTAAAATTGGACAGATATTTGTAGTAAATTTGCAAACAAATTCATTACTACGTTGTATGATATGATTTATCACATATGTGTTTGCCATCTTGGGGAAAGGAGGGAATGAATCCTGCACTGACAGATGCTGCCCTCCCATATCCCCTGACTGCTGGCAGCAGTGCTCAGCTCCCCACATCACTTGCTTTTTATTCCTGAAGGATTTCTCTTGCCCCTTAGTCCAGCTTTCTACCTTCTTGGGCTATAAGGACAGTGAAACAAGGGACTCCAAGAACTCTCAAGTGATGGCTCATAGGAGTCGAAGCATGCATGTTTATCCCCCATCTATCCCTGGGCTGCATTTTAAATTGATCTCAAATCTTCCTCATGGTTATTAAACTTAGAACCCTAACAAGCAACTTCCTATCCCATATTTCCAAGTAGATATTATTAGTATTTTACAAATCAGGAAAGTGAAGTTTAGAAATTGCAAATAACCACCCATGAACACAGGTCTTACTGACTATGGGATCCTTGCTCTTTAGCTTTTAATACTTTAATGTAATTGTTTGTAGCTGAATCTTACATAACAACAAGACATAACTCCCAGAAGAATTCACAATAAAACATGATGATGCTCATTCCATGCCAGGTGTTTTATAAATATAATTTCATTGAATTTTTTACTATTATCCAATACTTATAAGCCAAAAAAAATTAAATGATTTGAAATGGTAATATAAAGACTCAAAGATAAAAACTTTAAAAGGAATCATTATGCTACCTCTCTGGAGAGCAATGTTTCAATATTCACTTTTTCGACAAAGTATAAATCAGCATTATTTTGGTTGTGATTCTATTTCACAAAACACAGTATTGTTAGAAATCCTTGAACACTTTCTGAGTTTTTATCTGATGATGATGATGATGATGATGATGATGATGATGATAATGTAGCAGTCTCCTCCAGATATTCCACCTCCAGAACAGGCTTTCCCAAGATGTGTCACTTTGAAAGTAGGTACCCAGAGCCCCAAACTGTTGGGGGGGAACCAATTATTCTCATTGTAATAGGGTGTGAAAATGAACTGCTAGTGTGCATGAAGAATATTAATTGATCTGAGGAAAGAGAAAAGGAGTGGAAAAGAGAAAGTAAATGGCAGAGAAAGAGGGAGAGGGAGAGAGAGAATGAAAGAGAGAGAGAGGATTTCAAACAACAGACTCCCAATGAAACTGACTCTGAAGTTATCCATGTGAGCAAAGACCTAGCAAAACTGAATAAGCCAAAAGCAGGACAGTGAGACCTAGAAGCCTGTCACAAGCCTAAGGAAGCTTCAGGAAGGGTACCACAACAAAGGGTTGTGGTAGGGCAGGTCCTATAGACCTATCATACATAGAACAGAACTGAAACACAAATTTTGCCATATAATCTACCACGATGTTAAGATAATGGGTGCCATTATTTCTGCCAAAATGCTAATGCCTCCAGTACCCAGGACAAATATCCTCACACATCTCTCACCCACACATGTGTCTTCCTTGTCTTTCACCCCATCTCAGTTTACATACTGTTTTGTTTCTTTCTTCTTCCCAGCTTCCTCCAATAGAGAAAGTCCAGATAAAAGCCTGTTGGAACTTGTGATCTGAAGCAGGTGTGTGTAAGTGGAAAGGGGAAATGCTGTCTGTTCCTGTAGCCAAGGTAATAATACTCCCACTTCCACGATGATGAATGCTATAGCAACTTTGGCAGGTGTATTATTTCAAAATGACATGAATCAAGGCCCTATAGAATGACAAGGAACTTCTACCCTTCCTTTAAATACCTAGAGAATTTTTACCAGAAATAACATTTCTGTAGAGAAATCAGTCTTATTCACTGAACCAACATCTCATAACAGGGTTTCTGGTCTTTTTCAAGAGGCACCCTCACGTAGGCCTGATTGTCTCCTTTCTCCTTAAAGTCTCAGGGACATCTCCCATTTCTTAATTTACAATATATACCCCCATTTTTCCTCACTAAACTTGGAATCTTGTCTATGTAGATTCCCCATATTTATGTGATCAAATTTGCTTTTTTTCCCTCCTACTCATTTGTATTCCATCTTATGTCAATTTGTATATTTGACCAGTTTGAGACGATCACAGAGTGATAAAAGAAAATTTTCTTACCCTAAATGTCAAAATCTATTTCTTTTTGTGTCAAATGTATGTATATATATTTATTGTGTATATATATTTATAATAAATCTTATTATTAGCTATTTTATCTCTTTTAAATATATAGAAACTAAGACCTAGGTTATTTAAATGAAAGTTTCAAGGTTACACAAATAGTAACTGGTAGTACCTAGATTCAAACCTAGGTTTGCCTGAGTCTACCAGGATATCCCCAATAATGTTGCTTCATGGGGCCATCCCATTTCATAGGACCAGCTTTATAAATGTCTCATGTTTGAAGAAGACACAGTTTCTATCTCACCAGTTGTTTCCATCTTGTTTTCTCAATTTTGTAAGACCTCAAACACCACAATTCAACTATGCCGTAAACTTTGTTTACCCCAACTACCAACCTCCCACCAAAATGTATGTCATCAGGTTTCCCAGATTGGTAGGACAGTGGTGTTGAAAGGAGGCACGTGGCTTGCTACTAGTTTTTGTTTCCATAGAATCTTCCTTTCTCTCCAAGAAACTCCATTGTTTGGTGAGCTACTTATAGATATATTGGTTTATTATATTTTTTTAAATGCTAATTTTGAATGCACCCATATAGGCACTCTGCTTATACAAAATCCTTGGTCATCAAAGTCCTAATTCCACCTTGACCTTTTTGACCAGGAGATCATTCCTCACCTTTCAACTATTACAGCCTGGTCTTATTCTTTCTCTTTCTCTCTATCTCTATCTCCCCTACTTCCCTTCTTTCTTTCTCATATATGCACAAATAAGCAAGCAACTGTATTCTTTACAATTATTTAAAAATTGCTCTTAAAAGATAAGCTATCATTAAATTAAGTCACAAGAAATTAAAATAAAAATTTGTCTCTATAGATCTATTTGCATTTTGAGTTTCAGCTGCAGCTTGCAGAATGAAAAGTTTATCTCAAGTAAAGGAATTTCACACATCAATAAACAGTTATTACAGGGAGTGGGTGTCTTTTTTCGAACCCTATAGAGATACGGTCTAGTCTGGTTAATAGGTAAAGAATATTTGAGGGTCATCACCAGGAATATCTTAATGGGCATTGGCCATATCTTAATGGGCATTGGCCATAGTAACTATTACCTTGGTGATTTAAATGGCTTGTGTTTTAAACATGCATCACTTGGGACCCTCTGTGAAATTCATCTAGACAACACTAACACTAGGATAAGCAAATATCACACTATAAACCATATCCCCTTCACTTTCTAAGCAAATTTATCAATACCTAGTAAGATATCACCTCCAACTGAATAAACAAAACGAAGATCACTGTCTTTTCCTCAGGGGTTTTCTGTCTCTGCCAACAAGAAAATGTCAAGGCTGACATTATTTATTCACAACATCGACAACCCAGCCATTTTGCTCAGCATCTCACAGTCACTGAGGAAAGATTCTTTGATGTGGGACTTTATTTTCAGTTCTCATCCCTCCCCTTTGCCATCCCTCCTTCTCTCCCTCCCTCCTTCCCTCCCTCCTTCCTTCCCTCCCTCCCTCCCTCCAGTCTGGAAATAAACAGGTATTATGAGATAGCCCAGGGTCTGCTTATCTTTCCCTTCCTGTCATCTGTGGGCTTGGCTGCCAGATATGTGAAGGTCCAATCAAGTTGCAAACCAGTCCCTGTTGATTTTTTTTTTTTTTAATGCAGAGAAATTTTCTTCTGTAATTACCTTTGGGTGGAGAGAAAAACCCAAAAGGAAAAATAGGTAACACTTACATCTGTAAGGATTCTACTAGGAAGTTTAAACATAATCTCCTCACTAGAATTTTAGTAGGTTTACCTGACTCATTCCCACAGAAACTGTTTAGATGCAACTGTGATGTCCTCTCTCCTGGGATGAACCTGGCCTCCTAACATTGTTAGAATGCGCTTTTCAAAGGCTCTCAATTCCCTTTCATTATTGCTCTTATTTCTTATTTTAATTTTCTGATTATCTACCTATCCCAATTGAGGTAATGTTTGGGGTCAAGTCTATGTCCATATGATATACCCCTATAGCCCTAGAATATAACCCAGTTCAGTAAAAGTAGATATTTTATCTAAGAGGAAAACAAAGACTTTTTTTTTTCTAGCAGTAGATTTCTGGAAGGAGTTAGGTATGCTTAAGTGAGGTTAGTTTATCCCTATTTTGCCCTTAAAGCTTCAAAGTCATTTTGTGGATCATTCTTAAAGGAGTTGCAGTAAATGTTAATTGCAGCAAATTTATTTAATTGAGCCCAGTTTGGAGACAGACATTCCTTTTCTACCCCCAAAGTTCTAGTGACTTGGAAATAATTCAGTACTTCTAAGTGTGATTCATTTACAGACAAAAAACATAACGGAGAATGTCCATGCTGTTTTAAAGTTTCAGTTTTGAAGCATCACATCAGTGTCATCAAAGGCTCATCCATTTACAGATATGAATTGGGGATAAGAAGAGAAAAACCTCATAAGTTCTGAACTCCTTTCTTGCAGCTCTCAGGCAACTGTGAGCCTGATTAGTTGTACAAAACTGAGACAGCCACCAACAGAGGAAAACATAGCTATTAACAATAGCCACCTTCAATTGACTCCTGAAAATCTGCTTCTACCTACAACATTCAACAGTCTCTACATAGAGACTCACCTGCCCCCTGCACAGAGTTGTTAGTGTCCTGAAACAGCAGGAAAAGAATAAACTGAGACAAAACCTAATGTTAGTGTTGAATGAGAACTCTTTACTGTGGGAGGTCCTGATGACATGTGGTAATGAAATGCCACTGAAGGGGGATTAGTCATCAACCAAGGGTAGTGAGGGGGGCTACAGAGGCAGAGGGAGAGTCCTGAAAAGTTCTAGGGGTTGACATTTTTGATAATGCAAGATTTGGGGGAGGGCTTGGCTTCAGAGAAAGGATGAACCCTCACTTTGGAGCCTGCCTATCTGTGTCCAGTCAGCAGCTGCCAAAACTAGGTTCATTGCCTTGCTGGGGTTCAGAAACAGACCTGCCAGGAGAAGCCCATCCTACCAACTGGAACCTCAAAATAAATGATTGAGACTTTTCTTTTTTATTAAACATCTCCAACTTGGAAATAAAGTATTTAAATTATGCATATACACCATACAAATATATGAGGTTTGGGTAGTGAGGTAGTAGGTGTGGTATGGTAACCTACATGTGAGGATTAACTACCCCTAAATCATTAGAAATTGGAAACCAATGGCACCTCAAAAAAGCATCTATATTTTAAAATGAAGTAAAAGCATACATAATGCAAACTCTCCAAATACAAAGGAAAAAGCATGTCAATGATAATATATAAATATAAATCTTTCAAAACATTTCCAGTTGGCAAAAATTGTTCCAGATTCATTTATTTTAAAAAAGGGAAATAACACTTGTAAACATGCATAGTATTGTGATTACATTTCTCAAACTACTACAGGCTTGTCCCACTGTGTGAAAGAAGATCATTCCTATTTAGTATGATTTTGCAGATTATTTTGGGGGCTTCAGAATACTACTGCAATGATGTTAGATGGAAGTAAAATTTGAACTTTTCCAGACCCTTCCCAAAAAAGCTCACAAAATCATAAAAACAAGAACATTCTACTTTTGGATAATGGGAAAATTTTCTCTATAAAACTATCAGATTTAATTTCATATGTCAATGAAAATAATTAGAAAAAACTACTAAAGGTAATGTGGGATTCCTTCTTGAAAAAGTGGATTTTAGTTGATTATTAATCATTTAAAAATTGTGTCATCTTGAACATATCTTCAGACTCAGTAAGCAGTGGTTTCCTCTTTTATAAGGTGTAGAAAATAAAGTACCAACATCATTATTGGATTATTGCAGAATGAATAAAATAATTTATGTACACCTAGCCCTTAAGACAGTGCTTGCTATTATTAAGTGAACAGTAATGACTCATATTCTTGTTATTAATGGCTATGCTATTTTTATTTATAGCATTATTTTCTCCCCTACCTAGTTCAATTTTATTTTGCAGAACACCCTTTTTCAAACCATACTCTTGTGATACTGAATTCAGTGGCTCTCAGAATACCCCCATATTCTCACAAGTCTCCCTACTTGGCACCAACATTCTTTCTGGTTGAATGTGCACACCTACATATAAAAGGAGTATTAGTATATCCACTATCAGATACTTAAATTTGTTTAAGATCAAATTAATGTACCCTAACTAAATCCTGTAAAGTATTCCTGATTTCCACAGGAAACTACAGTCACCTCCTGTCCCAACTTTATTTTTTACTTTCTGCAATAATCTGTATGATAGTTTATCATAATATGTCAGCTCTTACTGTCTCCACTTTAATCTCTTTTAATCACTAAATTTCTTTAAAGAAGGGCAATTTTATTTATGTAGGCTCATGCCATTACCATCATCATCATCAGTCATCATAATCATCACCCTTATCCTCGCTGAAGAGAAAATGTGTATTGTGTTTTGTCACAGAAGAAATATTTGTGAACCTTGAATCTATTCTAAGAATAGTGAAATCTTCCCAGTGGCTCTCCATGTGAGGGCATGCAACTTGGAGTCACAGAGATGTTCAAGAATCTGCTCAAGCTCAGCAACTAAGAATGACTGAGCCATAGTTTGTCAATTCTTTAATTTAGAAACTCAAATAGTTTCTAAATGATGTGTTTGTGATCTCCAGGGTAGATTTTAGCTCAAATACAGGTTTTCATGGACTTACTTAGGAATTTACATTTTGCTAAGTGCCATGAGAGATACCAAAGACCTACTATACACATTCTACCTTCAAGTTGCCTACAGTTTGATGGGGTGTGGGGAGTGCGGCATACATGAAAAAGCAAAAATAAATAAATGAAATGTATACCTACATACACTAGAATGGAAGATATTAAATTTCAAACTTATAAAAATTCACTGAAAGCCAGAGAACCTGGAAAATGTTATAAATCATTTTTGCAAGTTACTAAAATATTCTACATTAAATGTCCTCCCTAAATCTTTCAGAGAGTGCAGTTCATGCTTTTGTTTCTCTGAGTCTAATAGGTAAGCAACTAACTTAAATATTTGTAGCTACTGTCATTTCATAAAACAAAATTTCAGATATGTGCATATTGAATTTTTACCACATATAGAGAAGGTGACTATATAATACCACTATCTTTAAGATTTCATCTTAAGTATCAAGACATTGATTTATAAGTAACTTTTGAAATTTGAACATTTTATTTGTGATCTGTTGTATGATTTAATATGTGCTTTTTCAATGTCAATTAGAAAAATAGTGAATCATCATGCTTTTTACTATGTAATCTTCTTTAACAATCAACATATTATTAACACAGAAAAGCCAGTAAAAGCCTAGAAAAATCTCTATTCCAAGAACCTTTAGTGAAAGGGGTTTCTTCCAAAAATGCCTATGCCAGGAAGATCAAAAATTATTTTGATGCCAATTAATTAATAAATAGATATATACTTTATGCAAATAATGTCAGAGAGGTTCTAATAAAAATGTGCAACTTGAAATACTGAAGTAGGTAAAGAAAAGGAAACCCCCCCTTTTTTTTGAGAATTGACATTTTATTCTTTGATTGGGACTGGGAACATGAATAATGAATTATAATCCCTCCCACACATATGCATCATAGTTTCATTAATTCTAAATCAGGATTAAATAGAACCTTTCTTTCCTATACTAAAAGCTTAATAATTTAATAGCTCACAATTTTACCTTAGCAAACTAATTTATAGCTAACTTTATTATAGGTTTCTTAAAATTACCAAACCACCATGTTATTCTATATTAAACTTGAAGTGACTCAGTATATTATTATGGTTAAAGTTTCTGATAATAATAAAAAAAGGCCTGTGATATTCAGGAAGCACATTCAGTTTATATTCATGTATCTGATTTGGTTTCTACTTACTTGATATGTCAGCCTCAGTTATTCTATTCTGTTAAGAAAAATTCAGTTATATTTGTTGACTAGATGCATAGCTAGAAATTATTGATGAATTAAGCACTTCCTTTAAATTATTACATATCTGAATAATCAGTTTTCTGCATTGTTCTTTATGGCTATAGTAGCAATAAAAATATACATGGGCTTCCAAAGTAAAGAAAAAATTCTTATTTTGAGACAAAGATAGCTTTACGTAATACCTCTTATAAGTCCTAGGAGTAAGTCAATGGTGGATGAATGATTAAACATGAAAACAGAAAAATGGCTATTTTTTGTCATTTCTTTGTTCAATATTACATAGCTGCATTTTCTATTAAAGACTGAATTTATTGGTGTCATTCACAGAGACTAGTGGATAGAAAAATAATAAAAAAGGTAAAAATAAAGTATTGAAAATGACAACAAATATCACAATAAGATTTGAAAGAACAATATGAAAGTGAGAAAGTGAATGTGGGTGACCAGAGGGGAAAATGGGATCTGAAGGTCTGGAGACCTACATGTTATAATTGGTTCTGCAACCAGCCTGATCTGGAGTGAGTCACAAAAGCATGCTGGAACATATTTTTAAGTTTTAAAATGAAAATGTTGCAGTAGTATTATAGATAACCCAGGATTTGTGGTACTGGAAACCCTGACGGAAGAAGAGTTCACCAGTTTTGGGTGAATCAGGCAAGGTTTTGTTCATGGACTGTGCACAATGGAATAAGTATTAGAAAGGAGAGTCAGCCTGGTTCCTCAAGAGGAGTTTGGAGCTGGTGAGGTGGAAGAAAGCAGATACCCAGGCAGGCACAGATGGCTACTTTCCTGCTGGGCACATTGGCACTCAGCTCCTTCCTCCAGGAAAGTGGGAGACAATAATTAGTCAGGATCTAGTGATGTGTGTTTACCATGGTCAATCTATGGGACCAAATCATTTGGACAAGATATTGACCAAAAGCCCATGAATTAGAAATTAGTGTATCCATTCAAAAAAGTACTTGAGCAACTCAGTTGAGTCAGCTCTTGATGAAGTCCCCCTGTGTGGATAGGACATGAAGCAACCCTTATCCAATAGCTCTTATTTCTTTGACCTAGACTATCTCATTAGTTTTGAAAGACACTTTCAAACTTTCCAATTGATCACTATCCTATCCCAAGAGCACTGGCTAGAAGAAAGACAAGGATGAGACAATCAAAGAAAAAGTAATAAATGAAGTGTCAACTTAGCAAAGTAAATGGAGCATATAAAAATGATCAAGGATGAATGAATGAACTGGAGGAAGAGTTTTACCTGGATCTTTACACATTTCTTATATTTAATACTTGTCAATTCAACATTACTGCTATGTATGTACATATAGTATGAATGTATTTATAAATGGTTGGGATTCTATGAAAATATCAGAACAATAAAGTAATCTTAGAAGTATCTATCAATTCAAGAATGAGCAAGAAAAAATAAGTCTGTTTTCTCACTTTCAGTTATTAACTTTTCAAATAAGTCACTTGAAAGTACTCTGAGGGGAAATAAGGAAATTAAATCAATTTGGCTCAAATTAATTTCATAGTGGCTATGCCAATTCTTCATTTATTTTGTAAATACAATGTAAAACTTTCTGGATACTCTTCATCTCATGTGGTGGGCAAACAACAGGCCATTTTTACCGGTTCCATGTAAGATGAAAAAAGTCTGTGCCTAAATGTATAGTTCAGTCTTTTCATATAAAAAAGACAAATACATGCCATGTGCAGCAACATGGATGAAGCTGGAAGAGATCATGCTAGTTGAGATTAATCAAAGGAGAAAGCCAAATGCTGGATGGTCGTACTTACATGTGGAATATAGATAAATCAAACAAAAGAGCAAAAAATAGTCAAAGCTAACAAACTGATAAGAGAAATGAAACATACAGAAAAGGAAGTGAAGGGAGGGGGTCAAGACTAGGGAGGGAGGTAAACGAATATGGTACTGGGTCATGAGTGACATTGTGGCAGGAAAACTATAGGAGCTGCAACAATGTGAGAGATTTTTTTCAATAAATAAAAAGAAAAAATGAAAGGAAAAAAATTGTAAGGGCCCAGCCTTTGCATCTCTTCAAGATACACTTTCAGAGTAGAGGAGAGTGGATCTGATCTCATATTGTCTTCCTTTAGTATCACTGTGTCTTGAATAGAGAACTTTTAGAGCTAGAAGCCCCTCCTATTAAGAGTAGTTACCTTCTTGGTGTTAACAACTCACTATTTTCTAGCCAATAAGCTAAATTCAAACTTACACTTATTCAGAATAGTCTCCATAGGTAATATTCCTGGTCACTTTCTGCGTTTGAATCCTTACTTTGATTAGCTTATAAACTTGTTTGATTTCATAAATTTATTCTTGCAGCTTTAATTTTCAAAATGAAAATTTGAAGCTACCCAAAATGCAGGGTTTTGGACCCAAATATGTATCCTAACATTATCATTCAAAATAAGTTACTCAAATGAAGTCTTTTCCCCCATCTATTTAGAAAGTAATTTCAGGATATGAAGTTACACCAATTAGTTTAAATGCAGCTTTATCTTCATTCCCCAAGTGTCACTGAAATGATGGCCCCATCACTCATAAAAGTCATCACTCGCTAAAGATAAAGCTTAATATCAAACACTGATGTCACAGGCTTTTTCCTAAGCATTTTTTTTAAACTGAGTCATTTAATTCTCAAAACTATATAAAGCACGTGCTATTATAATGCTGCTTTATAGATGAGGATTCGGAGGTACAGGGATTTTATAACTTACTTCATGTCACTGAATATGTAAGCAGAGAAACAAGGGCTGCAATCCCCAGAGTTTGACTCCAGATATATTATTCTTAAAACACTAATACTTTGTAATATGAGAGAAAGAAAACACTCTCAAGAACAATATTTTTGAAATGTGTCAAAAACAATGTGTAAAAAATTAAAAGAATGAACAATTGTCCAGTCCAGCCTGGTCAAAAATAATATGAAGATGAGTCAAATGAATTTAAAGTGGCTATGGAAGGTCAGTGTTATTAAATTCTATTTTAATAATCCCTTATTTTAAATAACCTCACATATGATAAGATTAGATTATCTAATGGCATTTAAAAAACACCAAAAGTTAAGACACAGAAGGCTGCAGAACTGAGTAATACCACTGATAGATCTGAGACATAGAAGAATCATTTAATGTCTTTACACATTACCTCTGTGAAGGTAGAAACAGGTTTCATCCTGCAGTCTATGAAGGTAATGTCAATCTTTTTTCACAGACACCTATGGCCAAGGACCCAGGGGAAAAAATGAACAATGGGTGTTCAGCCTTTGCATGTCTGCAATCCATTTTTAAGAAAGAAAGAATTAAGTCTTTCACTACACTCTTCTAACTTCAGCCTGTCTTTTTTTAAAAAATAACTTATTTATATTTAAATTTCACATCATTGTAATCCCAGTAAGGATGCCCACCTCTCCCCACTACTCTTTAACGTTGTACTGGAAGTTCTAGCTAGGGCAATAAGGCAAGAGAAAGACTAAAAGGGATACAAATAGGTAAAGAGGACCTGAAGCTATCATTATACGCTGATAACATGATTCTCTATATAGATAACTCAAAAAAAATCCATAGAAAAATGCTTAAAATAATAAACTAGTTCAGTAAGGTAGCTGGATACAAAATCAACACACAGAAGAAGGTAGCTTTCCTATATGCAAAAAGTCAAATAGAAGAAAAAATTCGAAAAACCATCCCATTTACCATTGCACCAAAAAAAAAAAAAATACCTGGGAATAAACCTAACAAAATATGTGAAAGAACTATACAAAGAAAATTTTAGAACACATCCTATCTTTAGGCCTGGGTAATTTTTAGAACCAGAAACCCCTCCTATCAAAAATAGTTACATTCTTAATGTCAGAGACTCACTCTTCCCATTTAAAAGAAATAGAAATTTGGTTTGTTGGAACTGTTCTCAGAGTAAAATTCTACTGGACTTGAATGATTATCTGATGCATTGTTTATTATTGAGAATTTATTTCCAGCTAACACCTCACTTAATGCTTATGACAATCTTAGAGTACAGTTAGTTGTATTAGTGGCCCCACTACAATTGTATTACCATCCTTATTTTACAGATTAAAAATTTTAAAAGATGGGAGCACAAAGAGATGGAATAACTTGCCCATAATTATGTAGTAATTAGGTGGTAAAATGCAGGTCTTCAAGCTCCAGATTCAATAACCTCACACACACACACACACACACACACACACACACACACAGAGAGAGAGAGAGAAAGAGAGAGAGAGAGACATAACAGATCACTATCTATCTATAGAGAGGCAGATCTGACCTCTAGATGTTCTTGATAACTTAGCTACAACTGCTGACCTGGGGGAGGTTAGAGAAGAGAACACATCTACCCCTTGGGAACTGAAATTGCATTCACAGTCCTTCTCCCTTGTCTGGAAGGATGATCATAGCCTGGCACAGGCTCCATCCAGTCAGAACTGCTGGCCCTGTTCTGTGAAGAAGTCAAGCAGAAAAATCAATATGCCTGTGAGGGAATGAAATCAACAACTTCTCAGCATCCATTGCTGACCAGAAGGCAGTTACAGGAAGATCAAAACCAGCAACTAACCAAGAGTCTCCTAAGCAGAGTTAGGAGAAATTTAATTAACCTGATGTCTTGCCTCCCTGGATATGCAGACATCCATCTGAGTCCAAACAAGGAGGGAATTCTGATACTTCAAGACCCATGAATGCAAACCAGAGACCCTGGCAAAAATGAATATATTGATCTCTCTATGGTGTGATATAAAACTAATTATCCCCCTTTTTCCTAAGGTATATAATCTCTATGAGTGACCAAAAACAAGCCCTCTAAGAGTAAAATCTGAAAGATAGTTTCCAGGTTCAAATGCTCATTGTGCTTATCTAAAAATCTTTTTGTCTAACTATCACTAGCAATGGGTCATTATATTTCAGTCTCCACCATAAATCACTGACTTATCATGTTTGCAACTAGTCTACACCTAATTCTTTATAGAAAGCCGGTTTGCATTTAAGAGAGAGCATTGATTCTTTTCATGAGATTTTTCTGGAGTTTTTCTGAAGATGGATAATAATAAAAAGATAAATTGGTGGGAACTCAGAGATGTTCAGAAAAAAATGTTCATACCATCAACATCATGAAGGATTTTATAATTGAGATGAGCATTACTCTGAATCCAACCACCTCCATTCTACATGGGAACAGGAAGGCATGCAAGAGCAAAATGATAATTAGCCACATTCTTCTAAGACATACAGATTCTTTCCTTTCTTTAATTATAGATCAAATATTCAAAAGAGAGTTCCCGTTTCTCAAGTTATTTTTTAATTAATTTTTTTTCTTAGACCATTGTTGTCCCCATCATTTTCCCACTATCATATCACCTGTGAAGAGTCACCAATTTCACTTGTAATTGTCCTTTCCCAGTGTTTTGGAGGGAATCCCTCTTACTCAATCCTGGTCCTATACAACAAGGTTCTGTGGCTTCTATTATGCCATCAAAACTCAGTATTTGAACTGAGTGAGTTCAAATACTGCTCTCTACAAAGATTAATTTTTTGCAACAAAAATCATGGGAGAGAAAATGCAGACTCAGTAGCAGCCAGAGAAATACTCTCAGTATGAACAGAGTTAAAGCAAGCCCCTGACTTCACAGTAGAGAAACTTGAGTACTTTATTCATAAAGTTGACTTTCACATTCCTCAAAGGCTGCCTTTTGTTTTCAGATCTTCTGGGGAGCCTTGCAATTCCCAGTGTCAAGGGCACAACTGAATCTGTGATCTGGAAGCAACTCAGCTCATCAACATTAATTATTGTTCTGCCAGGCTTTTAAATGAAGGTAATCAGAAGCTTTAGGCAGAAACCCCAGCGAGCATGGCTCCTTAGCTCTGCCTGCTCATTTCTGGTCTCCTTCCACTCTTCCGTTAGCTGTTGGCTTTCCACACTTTTGATTTCTCTTCTTTTTTTACTTTCTCCTTGGGTGGGCACATCTGCCTTCCTGGCTTCAGCTAAAATTTCTATTATGATGGCTTCTAATTATACATTTTCAGAGTCAGCCTTTTCAGAAGTTCCACACCTGTATTTCTGAATGACTACTGAATGCAACTCAAACCACCAATACCAAAATTGGCTCACGCTCTCCCTCCACCATGGACCCGTATCTGTTTCCACCCAATGCACTTGCTTAAAGCAAATGCCTTTACACTCTATATAGCAAATGCTTCTTATAAAATTCAAATTCACTACGGACTCAAATTTAGTCCTGACTCATTTACTGCCTTCATGCCCACATTATCCCACCATGCTCAGTCATCGGATCACCACTAATGTAGAAATACCTCCAGACAGATCCTCCTTGTCAATGATTGTCCCTGGTCAGTTTCTCTTTATTTTTCCACTGGACAGTTCCCAGCTCCCAATAGTCAGACTCCAGGTTCAGGCCATCTTTAGCTCCCTCCCACACAGAGTGTTGATTTTGTAAACATCCAATATTTTGTACTTAAAAATTGGCCAAAAAATAGATCTGCTTTCCTTGTCCCAAAATATACTTTGTAAAGTAACATTTGATGAAGTAGACAAAAGCCATTTTTAATCTTTTTAAAACTTGACAAGTTACTTTCTTAAACATGAGTCCCTTTCATGTTGTTGTCAATAAATTTCAAAACTCATTAGCTTGGTGTTCAGGACAAATGGTTTAGAACAAATCATCTATAGCCTCACCTTCATCTCCTATCATTTCCTCCCCAAAATTATAATTTCTTCATACTGAGATGTTTGCATTGCTCACTCATGGTGACCAGAGGCATTTCAAACACATGGCAAGCAAATGCCCGATGAGCGGAAGAATGAGTTGTTATTTACATCCTTCCTTGTGAAACCCTTAAGTAGTATACGTTTGCTTTTGCATGTATTGCTTTACTTGACAGTTTTCCAGAGCTTAACCATTGCTACCCTTTCTGGAAAGTCTAACAGATTTGATTCACTCATCACTAATTCAACACATGTTTACTGAGCACATGTTACATACCTATTACATAGGGTACATTAGCCATAGCCTAATGTGGAAAATAGATAAAGATTATAAAGTAATTGCAAGCTAACAATATGATATTAGTAATGAGTGCTCAGTAGATTGGATAAGTATGAAAATGTAGATACTACAAAATGAACAACTGTGTTTTATAAGTCAGGTGTTCCTAGATTGAGAATCTCTCAGAGTGCAGCCACAGATAAAGATAGAATATATAAAATCATGTTTTAGTCAACTTAATAGCCCTTATCTAAAAAGATAAGTGATTTCAAAATATGTTGTACATTTCTTTGTTAGAACTTTTCTCAATAAATTATACGGATTTATTTTTACAGTGTAAGTTGATTAAAATCTATCTGATGTAAATATTGTATTTTAAAAACACCAAAAGATACAGCTACCTGGCATATAGGGAGTATAAAATTGAAATATTGAGGCTTTATAAGGGAAACCCTTATACTCGTCAGATAGAAGGCCTCATCTCAGTCTCAATGGTCCACCCCAGTAGGATTTATATCCATTTTCACTTTTACTTTTCCGATGAGCTCCTGGATTCCTCCTGCAGATATTTAACTGATGACTAATGGAGTATATAGGAAGAGAGCCTATATCAGATCAAGATTCCATGACTTGAAGTTTAAATTACAGTCATTCATGATCTTCATGATGGCATTTTTACACATAGCAAAATCTCTCAATTCGAAGAACACTGTTGTGAAGGATAAATTATTTGCATTTATTTGAAGATAAGATGAACTCTTTCTCACATACAAACTCTGACAAGAAAATTGACTGACATCATACTCATCAGTTTTCCCCAAACATATATTTTAACTATAGGGTATTTTCAGAAGACAGAGTCATCTCCAACTGATTACTTGTAATTTTGGTTTTATCAGATTAATCTCCTTTTTCATTTCATCCTTTTAAAGAAACCACACCCTCTTGACCTGATAAAGCTGGGAAGAATGAGCAAATTCCCAAAAAACGATTACTTGTAGCAACATCAATTTCATAAAATTCTACATAATTTAAATTTAAAACCACCCCCAAAAGCCAGAGGAAATAAAATTGTAAGAAAATCACCCCAAAATATGGGGGGAAATTGAATGCTTCTGAAGAAGTAGGAGTTAGAAATTATCATGTATAACATTTTAAAAACATGTCCTTATTCTTTTACATAATACCTTAAAGAATTGTGAGGAACACTGGATAAGCATAAGTTGTTCATGATCAACTATGTAGAGATGCAATATTTGAATCATTATCTATCTGACCCTTTACTATATACCACATCCACAATAATTTGCTACTTACATTATTGCTGAATTCTAGAAACACCTTGAATTTATAACAAAAATAAGTTGGTGTTCTGTTTTTAAGAGAGGGTTAAAAATATGTGAAAACTTTTTTTCTCTTGCCAATCGAATCATGCACTGGTGAGTCAATTTACAATTTTCCTTGGTTCATGATTTTGTAAATAAACATGGTGTTGCTTTTGGCAGTGTGTCAATCTGACTTGTTTTCACAACAGAAATGGAATGAAGTCATAGAGTAGCTTTTCTGGCCAGGTCATAGCAATATAATTTACAACATATTAGCCTTTTCATATCATATTGATTTTTCATGCTGAAGAGTTTCCAGAGCCACAATAGGAGCTAATTCTGTGCTAAAGAACAACAATATCAAATTAAACATTGAGGACATGTGCCAATTGCAATACTGAGTTGTGATTATATACTAAATATATGCATCTTTTTGAAAAGATTGGATTTGCCAATGAGTAGAGTCATATGTGATAAAAGAATAAAAAAATTTAAGATGAAAATCAAAAATAAATTACTGACTCAGGTCAAGAATAAGAGTTCTCAACCTGTATTTTAAATTTAAGTTTATCAGCATGAGAAAAAAAATTCACTTAAAAATTTAAGGAACTGATATGAAATGATGTAAAAAAAATGCCAATGCAAGCTAATGCAAAAATGCAAGGTAATTTATAATTGTAACTCAACATTCAAAACTATTACAAATCTTTTGTTCTTAGAAAAAAATTCTTTATTGAATATATTTAACAAAATAAATCCTGTATAAATATCCTTGTTCATTGTTTTAGATACTATTTTGAAAAGTCCTGAATTTCTTATTAGCTTTTGGAATATAAATTTCTTGATATCAATTTCTGACTCCCTTAACCCAGTTTCTTTTAAGAAAAATAATGCTTAAAGCCAAAACAAACTAAAACATTTTAAGCTCTGTTTCTTAAACAAATACAATTTTAGATTTTTTAATTTGGATCAACAATAAACCCTAGGAAAAAATCTGTCATTATTTATAAAGAATGTATTTTGTATGATTTTTTATTTTAATGTGGTAACATAGATTTACAACACTGTATATGAGTCAGAGGCATCACACCTCTTCAGATATCTGTTCATCTGTTACCAGAGCCATCAGATGTCTACACCAGACCCTCCACCTCTGCTCTCCAATTATTGCTAAGTTGAAAGTTATGGGGATTTACTATATTTCCTAAGAATACTACAGTGTTTTCCTTTAGTTTTAAGTCTAATGAGTTGAGATAATATTAATGTAAAGGTAGTACCTTTCAAATACTTTTATGTAAAATAATCAGTTTTGAAGGAAGGGATCCACTTTCCTTCTTTCCCTTATGGAATTTCAGTTGTCCCATCTTCTGTTGAAAAGTCTGTTCTTTCTCCATGGGATTGTAAGTTGAATATCAATTTATTGTGAATCTTAGGGTTATGAAATAACTGTTTTATTCTATATCTACTTAAACCTTAGAACTGTGAAAGATGCAGCTCTGGGAAAGGGGGAGGAGCATCACAGCACAGTGAATGGGTGCCATTTTCCTTGCCCCCACCCATGGGCGCCTACCTTACCCTATCATTCCCAGTATGCTACGTTGAATGGGAAAAGTTGAAAAAGAATGAGGAAGATATATAACTTAGGGTATAAGGAGGAGGAAAAAGGGGGTCATAGAAAAGTACTAGGAAGAGAAACTTGAAAAGGAGACCCATGGATGCGGTCACCCCAAAATAGGCCCCCGACTTCAGCAGTTTGGCAAGGACAGTGGCACCCATTGCCTTGACATTACTGTGCATTGCATGATACATTTTCAACTTCAGGTCCTACCTTCTGTCTACGCTTCCTGGGATCTGCTTAACCACTTCATTGTGGTTCCCCATCAGAAGATAATTTAGACTTGGTGCAAGCTTTCAGACCTCAGCTGTCCTACTTTGGGCCAAGTCTGTTTGGCAGCTGATTTGACCATAAAGGAATGGGTACTTTAGGGGAAAATTTTATTGGCAATTGTGTTTTAATCTGTGACAATGAGGTTTCCACTCTTTTGATGGCTCCATGGAGAAATTTGGGGATGTTTTCAAGCCTGTCCCATCATCTCCTAATCTGACTGACACTGTGAGTGTGTAGCCTTCCTGATTGCCATGACTGATGGAGATGCAGAGGATTCTTCTTGTCTGTCCTTTACTCTGGTTCTCTGTGTTAGATTTCTAATTGCTCTGCCATTTCATTTATCACTTATTTTATCATGGAACTTTAAATGTACCCTCTTAACTGTTCTTCATCAAGATTTCCACTGCTTTTTAATCTCCCTTTAGCATGGAATTTTATGCTCTCACTTCTAAATAATGTCAGTTCTTTCCAACAGCATTGAGGAACTGTTTATTTTAAAACCTGCCTCTCTGATCTACTCCCTTCACAGGCAGAACATTCACATTGATACATAAGAACAAAATCAGAAACAGGAAGCACATCTCCCAGAGAGGTGTCCCTGGCTGACAAGTAGGAGCAGGAAGGTAGGTGGCCCCTAATCTTTTTGACTTTTCCTTTTTGGATCATTTGTGGAATGTGATAAGTATCCAGTATTCTTTGCCTTGATAGACTGAAATGAGACATTTTTTTTTTTCCTGCGAGGTAGGTCCAGATAAAGAAAAGTAAATGCAGATACCTCTATTCTGCCAGTTTGGTATGTGGCTTCTGTATCATGAGGCTGGAGGTGATGAGAAATACTTCTGCCCTGCCTCTTCTAATATGAAAGAGCCTCAGGCTAGGAACTAGGGGAAGGAACTGTTCTGTCACCTTACTACAACATTGACATAGCCAAAAATCCCAGATTAATTTCAGCAAGACAGAATTGGGAGTTGGAGAATGGACATTGTTGAAATACTGCAGACTCTCACCGTTCTTACCAAGATTATGCATATTTCTTTTAATGAATATTTTCCAACAGCTACATGCCTTGAGGAAAATTCCAGAGCATTTAAATAATTTTTAGGAATAATTTTCTCCATTTGAATGATCATTCACTATGGAGAGGGCCCACTGCACTCATATATATAATATATTATATATAATATATATAAGAGTTATATATATAATACATATTTTTATAAGCAAAAGTATTCAAAGCAAGATGTATCTATTCAATACTGAATATAATTGGCATCTATTCTAAGCCTAAAAATATAAAGTACTGGTTATTACTAAGATGAATAAAATATTTATCCTGACTTCAAGAAATCCATAATTTTAAAGGAGATATAGTAGAAAACCTGAAGATTAGTGTATACTTTCACATAGATGTTTGAATTATATACAGGAATATAATGTTAAAACCTTGAAGATAGCTTCATATTTAACCTAATCAGCTTTTCTTATTTTATGAACAGCTTACCTGGCTCATTTATTCAGTAAACATTTGTCAAATATATTGGAATCTAATCACACTCTTGTTCTTCCAAGTTTTGAGCCAACTGAGACCAAAACATAAAATCACACAGATGGAGGTAAAAAATGGTCATATTATTACTGATAAAGCTGGAACAAATTATCTGGCCACTCTCAGATTTTTTGATATTTTCCTCATTTAAACATGGTCATTCCAAATGTTGGCCACATCCTGACCCCTTTCCACAGGGAGAAGGATGAGAGAAGCTGCAAAAAGGAAAGAAGTGTATGAGCTTAACAAGAAACCTGGTCTAAAAGAGAAGCCTTATAAGATTGTTCTTCTCCCAATTTCATCAAACAAATCAGAGGACTAGATGGACTTTTGCGGTGCTCTCTCTCTCTCTCTTTCTCTCTTGCTCTCTTGCTCTCTTTCATTCCTCCCTCCCTCCATCTCTCCCTCCCTCCCTCCTCCCTTCCTCCCTCCCTCCCTCAGTGTGTTTATTTGTGTGTATGTGTGAGTAATGATAGTGACTCTGTGCAAAAAATACAGCAAGGAATTCACAGCCTCCATTCCCGACCACTATCTCCTCTAAGAGCTGTATAACTGCAATTGAGGTAGGGCCCTCCATATTTCTCTACTCTGATTTAATTCCTTTTGTTATTAGCATGCAAGCTAAAAATGTGCTTAAAAGGTTTATTTTAGAGTTCCTTTAAAATGACCCTCCTGGGGTTTAGAAATGAAGTTGCCTCATTAATGTGTGACAAATGTGACATTCACAGCCCTCCTGTCTGTAGCTCTGTTGTATAGCATGTAATGCAGACAGGCAAACACAGCTTAGATTCTTCCCCTGCTTTTTTAGCCATTTTCCATCGGATTTAAAAATAAAACCACCTGCTGCTGACATGATGGCCAAAACATGTTTTTGCTAATCCACCAGGTGCTCATTAGATGTTTAGAGTTTAACCATTTGATTTATGGCACCATGAGTGAGGTTAGGAGTCAATCAACCAACTCTGTTAGTATTTTATAGGTATGTAATATTCTGTCTACATCTAAATTAGATCACAAGTTCTATGGGGCAAGCACCTTGTCTGTGCTGTTTTATGCTTTGCTAAGTTCCATGCACACTCACCATACTCTATAAATATCACCACAGAATATTTATGACAAGTCTAATGCGGCAAGCAATTTCACAGGGTCAATGAACCCTGGTGGATTTAAAGCTACATAAATTACATCAGCTACCTACTTGTAGTATTTTATCTAGAAAAATCTAAGTCCCAAAGCAAATTACAGATTCCACTGAATGTTTCTAGTTTTCTAGAACACAATGTCAAAATGGTCTAATGTCATTTCAAAGCCCATAGATGGTGAAGAGCGCCATTATAAAAGTAATATTATTTGTACCTTAATCTAGATCTAAAGCAGA
>PVHY01014790.1:0-37588 GCA_004024945.1 Uropsilus gracilis | reverse complement strand
AAGAAGAAGAAGAAGGAGCAGCAGCAGAAGAAGAAGGAGCAGCAGCAGAAGCAGCAGCAGAGAAAGGTCCCCTTTAAGTCCAATGCCATAGCCAGACCTATAAGGTCTGTTATACTATAGTCCTAAACCTTTGCTTTATCTATAGTTATTTGCATACATTCTACAAAATACTCCTTAGCTTCCCCCTGACCCCCTCAGTCTGGTAGAACTCATTCTGTAGTTTCCCAGAGTACTTTGCATATATCTATTACGTAGGAGTCTCACCACTTATTTGCATATCAATCTCCACTCTGTCCTACCCCCACCCAGGTTGTGACTATTAGGACAATAAGAACCATACAGCATCTTTGTGTTTGCCAACATAGTCCTGAGGGGAAGGAATGGTTGGATAAGGAATATGAAACAACATAACAACTTGGCAAAGGGATTCACATAAGGTACTCAGGGGACAGGATATGGCAGCTTTGTTTCCTTCATAAATTTTCTTTTCTTTTTTTCTTTTTGAGACTAGGTCCCTCCATTTTTGTCTGTAAAACCACAGGCTCACATTACCCAGGATACCACAGACTCAAGCAATTCCCAGCCTCAGCTTCCCAGGTAGCTGGGATTATAGGCGCAGGCCACCACACCCAGCTGTATTTTTTTGGAACTAGGTCTCACTACATACCCCCGGTAGAACTTGAACCATGATCCCTGGCCCCTGCTGTGGCTTCCTAGGCTGCCGCTTACAGGCATGCACCACCATGCCCGGCTCCTTCATGGATTTTCTTTAGTCTAGAACTAAGCAAAGTGTAGAAGACATGACATTTACATAATTGTTTGTTTTATGATGGCAGCTGAGCAATCTACTTGAGCCTTCCAGGGAAAATATGACAAGCTGGTGACGGATGGCAGGGCCAATATCAGGCAGAACACCTTAACAGCCAGGGAGCAGGATGCTGCTGTTAAGTTTTCCTTCAGGCTTCAAGGTTAATATGTTAAGCAATTAGGAGGAGCAAGTCCTTCCAGGTATGCTTCCTCCTTCCAGGTGTGCTTCCAGTCCTTCAGTTGCCAACAGGGCAGACAGACCTGTGGGCAAGGACCAACTTCTCTGTGATTATACTCATTGTTATGTAAACAATGATGAAAGATCTAGGTGGAAGGAAGATATGCAATGTGATTCTCACAGAGAATAGACTATCTGGGGATAACATTTCAAGAGACTTAACATATAAAATATTTTTATAACAAAATATTTTTTAAATGTAAGGCAATATAGAGGGAGATTATATATCTTGATGTATCAGAAATCATTCTATTTTCATATCGGTGTATTCTTTTTTAAAAGCAAATGAAATAGTTTGCTGAACACTTAATGTACCACACACTTTTTTATAAAGTGATGTGTTACCCCCATGTTTACCACACCATTATTCACAATAAACAGAATTGGAAACAACCTAAATAGCTATTGATTGTTGAGTGGATAAAGTTGTATATGTGCCACAGCAGTGAATATCTCACCACTTTTGGCTGGGAGTTGCATTCCCAAACCCAGAGGACATAGAACCAGCAACAGGTAACAGGTGCCAGAAACAATCCTGGAGAAGAGCACTACACCTGCCCTACAAGTTCCCAATGTGCTTGGCCTCAGTTACTCCTGGAGATAGGAGCAGCTTCATCTGTTGCTGTCCAGGAGGGCAAATCCACACCCAGGGAGGACAAAAAAAGACATAGGTTGAAAACAACAAAAAAAAGTCCTGTGGGCCAAACACAGACCAACAGCTTGCAGCAAGAAGAGTTGAAGTGACCAGAGTGGGGAAGGAGGGGAGTGGGGGGGTGCAGTGGGGAATAAGGGATACAATACAACCATACAAACATGAAAAAAAGTGCTCGGATGTTTACTGCAGCACTATTTATAATTGCAATGACTTGGAAGCAACCTAAATGCCCCCAAACAGATGACTGGATGAAAAAAAAGTGGTATATCTACACAATGGAATATTACTCATCAATTAAAAATGATAAACTTGATGATTTTATGATAACATGGATGGACTTAGAAGAAATATTAGCTGAAACAAGTCAAAAAGAAAAAGACAGAAACCAAATGGTTTTGCTAATATATGGGATACAGGGGAAAAATAAACAAAATCCATGAGGAAAAGTCAAAACACGCTAAGCACCAAACTGAAGCACACAACTTTGGTTGGGGGGAAAAGGGGGGGAGTGGTGGGGAGGGTGGGGGGGTGAATCCCTGGGATTACAAAGATGTGAAATTTATATACAAATAAATTAAAAAATAAACAAACAAACATGAAAAAAAATGTGTCCAATGGAATACTACTCAGCTGTGAAAAGGAAACACCATTTACAACCTGGATGGAAATAGAGGGCATCATGGCAAGTGAAATAAGTCAGACTGAGAAATTAAAAACATCATATGACTTCAGTGGTGTGTTAGATAAGGAGACAAAACCAATGAGTGAAGAAAGCAAAACAAAACATACTTTATACGAGCAAAAGTGTGGTTTCCAGAAAGGAAGAGGAAAAGAGGTCAATTGAATGGAAAAGATTCTGTTGGTGGCAAACACAATGTAGTATATAGAGATATTATTTATAAGAGTGTATACCTGAAACATATGTAATATCATAAGCAATGTTAATTCAATTTATGGGTGAGTCAGCTTCCTCTGGTTCATGAGAACAGATGTATGTGTATGTCTTCTCAATTCCACATTAGATGATTTAATATTTACATCTTAAAAATCAACCAAGTCAAGGGGGTCGGGGGTGTAAAGAAAAACATCAACCAAGACTAGAGTACTTACACCATGGCAAATGGCAAATATTATAAATTATGATACCCACCCCACATACTCTGAGACCTACTTATTGAAATTTTCTAAGACCTCCCAACACTCTTTTTATAGATGGGAGAACCTATGGGTTAGAGAGGTTAAGTAACTAAATAACATTCTAAACTCTTAGATGGCAAAGGGAAGCTTAAAATGCATACCATCTGCCTCTAAAATTCATATATCTAACCATTTTAAATGTTTCTTTAAATATTTATTTTTAAGCATTACTCTTTATTTTTTTCAGTTACATGCTTTCCAATGAGAGTAAAATACCCAGACACTTTAATACTTCTACATGTGTTCTATGCAGTATTCAATATGCTACCAGAATCTCATTTTCTTTTATGTTTAAAGATGATTTTATAATCTTATATAATGTCTAATTGCTTTATCTCCCAAGCAGGTAGCCAATTATTTCTAATTAATTTTTCAATTTTAATCTCTTGGACAAGTGATTCTTCTGAATCCTCCAATTTTCCATTCGAACTTGACCAAATACTGCACATTATGATATGCTGTCTTTTTCCTTTTTTCCTCTTGCTTACAACCTCCTTAAGAACATCATTTTCCTTTTTCTGGAAAGATTGCTATTCCGCTTTTAGGTTCCAATTTATTTTGAAAGGCTGTAACTCTGAATCAGTCAGATAAAAGAGATATATAGGTCAAGGTATTGGGTAAGGGAGAGGAGCTCCTATACTTTCACCGAGCATGCTACTTTCCCATTCACTAAACAAGGAACTCTGTACAATTCTAATTTTTCAAATTTACATGTCAGAAAAAACTGTCTAATTTCTATCCTAATTATGGAATTTCAAGACCTAATTAAATCAACAAAATGACCAAAAAAAGTAGCTCCAAATTCTTTCTTCCTTGTGGAAACATTGAAAACTTCAGTATTGTGATACTCTGGGAAAAATCAAAAGTTCATAGCAATGAATGTTGAATCAACAAAAAGTTAACTTAAGAGTGATAAGAATGTTTTGTGGTATTTTCACATGTATCTATAATACATACTACTGGCTCGGCAATATAGATATCCTGAGGTCAGCAACCTGAATGGCATTGTGGGACCCAGGTCCCCAGTTGCAGAGAAGTCAAAGCAGAACCCATTTGAAAATTAGTGTGTATATCTGTTCTAATCAGTCTGCAGCTATCTGAGTGATTAACACAAGGCATTTATCCTTGTGCTAAGCCCAAGTCATAAAAGCAGTAGGCATACTCAAAATATTATAAAATGGAAAAGGCATTGAGATATTGACCAATGTCTGGCTAAGTGTTGAAGAAGGAACCCAGGAGGGAAAAAGAGAGCAAAAGAGGCAGAAATAAAATTTTGGGGAAAAAATATCCGTTAACTTCCCAAATTGACAAAGGCTTAAATCTACGCATTTAGGGAACACAATGAACTCAAGCAGGATAGACTTAAAAAGAAATCAACACCAAGACACATTAAAACTACTACTACTACACATTCAAAAACAAGGAGTAAAAGTAACAAGAAAGAAGTGACTCACTGCAAAAAAGAGATCCTTGGTTTACTAACAAACATCAGAGATGGAAAGATAATGGAACACTATTTTTAAAGCACTAAAAGAAAAATGTGGTCAACCTAAAGTTCTGTATCTTTTTTGACAAAACTTTTTTTTTTAAATGAGTCCAAAATATCCTGGAAAAAAACATAAAATGAGAGTGTTTATTACCACTGGACCCAACCTACAAGAAATGTTGAAGGGAGACCTTCAACTTAAAATAAACAGATACCAAGCTGTATGAAAAATAAAGCTCTTTGATAAAGGTAGCAACATGAATAAATAAGACGCAGTTTTATGATACTTTTGGTTTGTAACTCCACATTTTATATGTAATATAAAATATAAACTTATCTACATAACAAGATGTAAATTCTTAGAAAATTTATTTGGTTCACAGTGTGCAAAAATGTCAATGTAAAAACAACATAAAGATGGGATGGAACTGTAATAAAATAATTTTTGTCTGCTATTGAAATTAAGTTGGATGTCAATTTCAAATAATATGGCTATAAATTTAAATGTCAAAGATAAATCCCACAGCAACAAAAATGAAAATATCCAAAAAAGTACTCAAAAGAAGATGAGAAGGAAATCAAGTAGTCACTACAAGAGAAAAATCAACCAAACACAAAAGACAGTAATACTGGAAATGAGGACCAAAAAAAAAAGATATGAGAAATACAGAAAGTAGCAAAATGACAAGATTTAGTCTTTATCATTAAACATAAACAGATTAAGCTTCCCAATCAAAGGCAAACACTGACAAGAAAGTTTTTAAGAAAACATGATTCAACCTACACTGTGAAAGAAACTCACTTAGAACCAAAGACATGAATAGATTAAGAGTGAGGGGATGGGAAAATATATCCCAATTAAATGGTAACAAAAGAGAACTGAGTACTCTCTATATGAATATCAGGAAAGACAGAGGATCCATTGATGTGGTGGTTAGGGGATGCAGAGCTAGTGCTCATACCCTGGGGTAGATGTGCATGAAAAACTTGAATGATCTGCCAAATTGGGATATCCAAACTAATTCCAGGGCTCATAGAAAAATGGAAGCAGATGGAATTATGCCTTGTTGGTTTCCACACTAAAACTGGATCTTTTTCCTCTTGATATGTGCCCTATGATTCCTGGAAGCCATATTCTCTCAGCATATGTACCTGTTGCTTCCACCTGGAAGGACCTTTCTTCCATATTGTTGGTATCTATACTTCAGCTTCATGTCATCCAGTTTTATCCAAAACTGTTGGCCATGTTTACCTCTCCTCCCTGTGCTTGTTAAAGAACACTGTAACTGCTTTGCCTGTCAGCTTCCTGTGAACTATGGCAAAAAGAAAAAATAAATGAGTTTGGTCTACAAAGTCCCAAAAAGAAATTGAAAGAGAATAAGAATGGTTGCTTTCCAGGTAGAAGTTCAGGCCCAAGCCATGATCTCAGAAAACCAGCATGCTATTGTCCAGTTGTTATTGGAATTGAAAATGAAACAATAAGATGTTAGTTACAGGGAAGCCCTTCTTGGAAGAGGAAAGAAGTTTCTGTAACAAGAGGCTGGGCATGGTGGTGCATGCCTATAAGCAGCAGCCTAGGAAGCCGTGGCCAGGACCATGGATCGCGGTTCGAGTTCCGCTGGGGGCACGTAGGGAGACCTAATTCCAAAAATATATAGCTCAGTGTGGTGGTGTGCACCTGTAATCCCAGCTTACCTGGGAAGCTGGGGCTGGGGATTGCTTGAGTCCGTGGTACCCCAGGCAACGTGAGCCTGCGGTTCCACCCGCAAAAAAAAAAAAAAAAAAGTTTCTGTAACAGGAAGGCTCAGCTGAGCAAGTTTGAGTCATGTGGTCCTCTACCGAGGCTGGTTCCACAACAGTCAGGCACTAAAACAGCTGCTTGTGAAACTGCTTCAGACTTGGCCCCAGTCTTTACCCTTGAGAAAGCTGATGTCAAGTCCTGACTGACAAAGACACTTAGCCCCAGCTATAACACACAAGATTCTACTGCACATCAGCCAAAACCTAATGAATCATTCAGTCCCACACATCCAGCTCCAATCACAAGGGCATGGTATCAATGTTCCTTTGGAAGATATCCATTCCAAATTCTGTAGGAAGGTAAGATGTCCCAGTATCTGAAAAACATGAAGACTGGATGTATCACTGATTTCCAGAGCCCAAAAAGGTGGCTAGTCTACCAGGGCAAAGGAAAGTTTGCCATCTGTCCAGGTATGCAATCTAACCCCGTACTCAAGATGGCATGATCTCAGCAGGAATGGGCATCACCTGGATTCTAGAGGCGATGCCTACAAAGGACCTTGACAGTCATATGTTGTGCTAATTGCTATTTGCTAATCAGACTGAGAATGTTTGATTTGCTAATGTCCTGAGTTAAAATAAACAACACATGAGGAACTAACATTCGACTTGTTTCAAGTTCTTTTTTTTTTTTTTTTTTTTGAGACTATGTCTCGCTATTTTTGCCTGTGGAACCGCAGACTCACGTTGCCCAGGGTACCATGGACTCAAGTAATTCCCAGCCTCAGCTTCCCAGGTAGCTGAGATTACAGGTGTGAGCCACCACGTCCAGCTATTTTTTTAGAACTAGGTCTCAATACGTTGCCCCAAGCGGGACTCGAACTGCGATCCCTGGTCAGAGCTTCCTAGGCTGCCGCTTACAGGCATGTGCCACTGCGCCTAGCCTCAAGTTCTGATACAGAGATGCACAGAACCCCTGAAGCCTGGGACTAAAGCAAGGTTTTATAAAGAAGGGAATGGTTTGGGACTACCTTCCACCCCCTGAGGAGCCCCTGTGCTGAGGTATGAGCCAGGATGCCTACCAGGATGCCCTACCTAGACCACATGGGCCACTCCAAGAAGAGCCGCCTTATCTTCTGAGGCCAGGCACAGGCAGCACACACACCCCCATAGTAACCATATACTGTCCACACCGACTTCTCTCCTGCCATCATTCTTAAATGCTGTACTTCCTGGATTCAGTCTAACCTGCCCATGTCCTGGTTGATCCCCTGTCCAGCTGGGTTGACCTGAGGAGTCCCCTTGAGAGCAGAGTTCTGTTTCAGCTCACCATAGTGACCCATTTCCTGTCTGGCTCTCCCTTGCTCTGTCCTAGTCCTCATGACTCTTCAGTCCTTCCTGCCTCCCCCAACACCTCAGGACTGATGAGGTTGCCATCACCAAGCTCCACCCACCTCTTCCTGCAGGAGACCACAGCCTGGAAATAACCAAAAATGTATCAGTAACCCAGAACTATAAGTACCAGGGTCCCCCCCAGGCATGAGTCAGGGACCTTTTCTTGCTGCCCCTTGCTGTCTGCCTCAGAACCACAGCAACATAACACTTGATGTTACATAACACCAAACGTCTTAGGTTGGAGGGAAGGGAGGGTTGCTGGGGATGAAAGGCTGCTCCCAATCTAGGACTCAAGCAGATCCTTATCTACCAGAAGCCTGTTTGTCCAGGAGTAGACTTGGAAGAGGGTGCTGACAGGAACTCTTTGGGCTAGCACATGGGCCATCCTAAATTGTGTCATTTTCCCCTAACACACTCAAACATTCAGGCACCTTGGGAGTTCTAAGCTGACAATTTGGCAGCATCCCATCTATCATAGGAGGGAAGTCACCAGGAGGCAGCGGAACCTGGGAGCCCAACTGGAACCACTGACTACAGCAGAGCCCCACCTCCTTTCCCTGCCTTTGCCCTCAGTGTGGGGGAGATTTTGCAAAGCCTCTTGTTAGATATTCTCTCAATGACTTCCACTTTGCTTTAATGCAACAGCTGTATTAACTTGTAGCTATGGGCTTTCTCAGTTATATATGGACAGAAAAAAACTGAAGCAAAACTTAGTTAATATTAAAGAAAAAAGAAAATGAAAAGACAATTCACAGATAGGGTGAACATGTTTGTAAATCATCTCTCTGATAAGGGCTTAATATCCAAAATGGACACAAACTTCTACGATGCAACAAAGGACAAACAGCCCATTTTTTAAAATTTCTAAAAGGAATTGACCATAGATATTTCTCTAAGGATGATATATGAATAGCCTATAATCACATAAAAAATGCTCAATACCATTAGTCAGGAAATGCAGCTGAAAGTCACAATGAGATACCGTTTCATACCCAAGAGGATGTCTATTTTAAAAAAATGGTTATAACAAGTGTTGGCAGGATATGGAGAAATAGGAATCCTCATATACTGCTGGTAAGAAAATGAAATGATGCTGTCCTGCAGAAAATACTTTGGTAACTCCTAAAAAAGCGAAATACAGAATTGTGATATAACCCAACAATTTCACTCCTAGTATATACTCAGAAGAAATGAAAAGATGGAAAGAGGGACCCAAACAAATGCTTGTATGCTAATATTCATAGCATGGGCTCTGAGATTCTTGGAAACATTCCAACAGATGGATGAATAAACAAACGTATTTGTACAATAGAATAATATTCAGACATAAAAAGAAATGAAGTTCTGATGCCTGCTACAATATGGGTGTACCCTTGAAATAGGCCAGACACAAAAAAGACAACTACATAAAATATAAATATATATAGAAATATCTTGAATAAGCAAATGCATAGTCAGAAAGTGGGTTAGTTTATCAGGGTCTGGTGGGATGGGTAATAGGAAATTATTACTTGATGGACCTGATGAAAGGTTTTGGAAACATATGGTGATAAAGATTGTACAACATGTGAATAATTAATGTCACTAAACTGTATACAAAAAAGGTTTTAAATGGCAGATGATATGGTACATATTTTACAACTATTAAAAAAATCCTTAATCTGTTCATGTCTGTCTCAAAGTTATTTTCCACTTCTTTTCTTTTTTTTTTCCACTTATTTTCTTAACATCTTATTCTCCTTCTTTGAGTCCAGATCTAGACTCATCCACTTCTCTCCCAATTGCTTAAAGTCTTTTCTCCTCCCTGTTGCACACAAGGCAAAAAGTTGTACACTTGGCAATACATGTGGAGAAGTGTACCCCAACAAGCATTATAGGCTGACAGCCATCATGGTGTCGATGAAAATTGTTGCACAGAACTAGGGGGAAAAATCTTTAAAGATTTATAATCCATTATAAGTCCCTTAAGTCTACAGTATTTTACTACAGTTGTGCAGAATATTGGTTAAGGAGAAATGATTTTTCCTCTTACCTCATATAAACTAAAAAGGTTCTAAAAAATGTATCTAATGTGGGAAAAAAAGATAGCTCCTTAGATTTCTTATTATTGTAGAGCATCTATGAATAGCCACAGATCTCCATGAACTTTAGCTCCAATGACCAATCCATGATGATTTATCCATTTTTCACTTTCTTAAACTACTTCAAGAAAACACAAGTCATGCTGTAGCCATTTCATATGTACACAGGTTTTGGTGGGGTAATCTCTAAGTCCGCTGAGGGCACAGAAAGTGTTGAGTACTGCTGCCACCCTCAGAGCTGGATGGAGTCACACATTTAATGGGCCCTGAAGGAATTCCTATTAAGTTGAAAGGCTGAGAGGTAATTTAAGACCCCGGAAAAAGCAATGGACTGGTGGACATAAGATTTAGGTTCTGATTCTGGTTTTCACATGTGCAAGTTTAGTGACACTGAAAAAGAAGCTCCTAGGCAACTCTGATAATCAGTGTGTACATTGGTATAACAGGTATGTTCAACTGCAGAAAACTGAATGCCCATGTCCCACTCGGCCCCAATTAATATGTTGAAATTTTAACCCCCAATATCATGGTACTAGTACTAGGAGGTACGGTCTTTGGAAATTAACTCAGTCACAAGAGTGAAACCCCCAGGAGTGGGATTAGTGTCTTTATAAAAGGGAGACCAGAGAACTCTCTCCACCCTCTTCCTACCATGTAAGGATACAATAAGAGGATGATAGTCTGCAACCCAGAAGAAAGATACTTCATCCCAATCATCCTGATACCCTGATAGAGGGTAAAGTAGTTAATCAGGTTTTTCTCTTTATTAGCCTGCATAACCAGCACCTGTGGTACTGAAACTTCCCCATGTAAGTGTGCACACCTGGGCCTAGGAGTGGATAAAGGGGTGAGAGAGCAGATGGTGAGCACAAGCACAAACTAGAGCACAAGAGACTGCCAGAGAGAGAGGTCAGAGAAAATGTGAAGATTCTTGGGGTGGGGGAGGGGGCTCACCTGCCTCCTAGGCTCCAATCCACCCTGTCCTGCCTGGTGTGTGTGTGTGTAACTGCTAGAACCAATAAAGAACCTACACAGAGTGGTGAGCTTGATGCCTGATGCCCTATACCTGATCTCAGACTTTCAGCCTCCAGACTGAGAAATCAGTTTCCATAGTTAAAAGCAACCCTGCCTATGATACTTTGTTAGAGGAGCCTGAACTAACACACTAATCTACTATTAGGACAGAATTGCAGTGAGATTTAAATATGATACTGTAGCTATGAAAGTGTCTGACAATTCCTAAAGTACTACAAACAACCCTGTCCATATACGCATATACTCATAACCTATAATTCCTGCTTTGTGTTTTGAATCTACATAAGCAACCCAAATCTCTTAGGGTCATCTTTATTCTAAGCTGTTGATAAATGCCCTTTCTCTGGAACTAGAAAGGAAAGGGAGCAAAACCTGTTGGGTGTTAATCATTTACAATCAGACCATTGTTCCAATCAATTAACCAATTACATCTAAAGTTAAAGCCCATTTGCAGCCTAGGATTAGGGGATTGATAGATTTTTTTTTTTATAATGGTAAACTCTTTAAGTACATAAAGGCTCATGCAATAAACCCCCATTAGCAATAATGGGAGTTATGCCTGTTAGGCCCATGGAGAGAAGAGAGCTGAATGTGATCCATAATATATCTTACTTAATGTCATCAGTTTCCCTGTAGTCCCTTCAAACAATCAGACGCCAGTGAAAAGCCATAAATGGAACTAATAGCATTGATTTAGAAGAACAGTGATGGTCTGTTTCTATGAAGCTTTCCAACAAGAGGAGGCTATAATATTTTGAAATCTTGAAGTGCCTAAGCACATTTATTTTTTGCTTATTAAAGGAGAAAGGTGCTCCTTTAATGATGAGCAGGTACTGGAAGAGGGCAATAAACATGGCAATATCAGTCAAAATATTTCTCCCTGATACTTGGACTTCCCCTCTTTTCTCATCAAAAATTGATTATATTTCTTGAGTCTTTTATAAGTAGAAAACCTTTCATATTACATTTGTCTTGAAAGAAATGAACAAACTAAAAGAAAAGTGACATTGGGTGTTTTAAATTCCCTTCAAAATAATCACTGAAAGCAGGCTTGGAAAGTTATGTCTTGATGTTTGGTTAGAATTTTCCCACTTATATAAACACAAATACCATCTTTTACTTATTCTTACCTCACACATTTACTCAATTACAAACTTCTCTCACATCTCCTTTTAAATATCTTCTATCTGCTCCTTTCCTTCCAGTGCCATCATGTCCACCTGAGTGAGGTTTCCCTTATAGCAGAGTGAGTTAGGATCTTTAAACATTTTCACACTTCAGTCCATCTTGCACATCTATATTGCACAAACTATAAACATCCTCTGCGGGCAGGGATTATGTCATCTATTTCCTTATATTATAGATATAGTGACTATATTTCCTGGATAGAAAAAAAAAAAAAAAAAACTAGACACATGACCCAGCAAGTACATAGAGGGAATGGAAGTAGAAACCTGAAACGTGGCTTTCCTCTCCAAATCTGTGGTTATTCTATCTAGCAGATACATTCTAGCAGAATGCATTCTGCATTATATATATATATATATATATATATATACATACACACACACACACACACACACAATACACATGGGTTGATTTGCTTACTCTATAGATAAGTGGATATACAGCCTGTGGTGTTTGTTTTTTGTTTTTTTTGTCCAGTACATAAACAAACAGAACTGGTGGCAACATCTAAAAATTGCTGAAATCACATAAAATTCAAATTATTTTAAGGAATCTGAATCTGAAGACCTAAAAAATTGGGGTTTAAGAAATCAGTAAAAGACAAAAGGGCACCAGAGTTGGGGAAATCTAATAAAACTATATAAATTTGAACAAGAAAAAACCTACTGCGTACAGAAAAGGACAAAAAGGATTTTGGATTTGGAGAGAAAAGATCTTAAGACTCAAAACTGAGTGATTGAAGCCGGGCACAGTGCGCGTGCCTGTAAGCTTCAGCCTATGAAGCGTCTGGACTAGGGATCACGGTTCAAGTCCTGCTCGGGGCAGCACAGTGAGATCTAGTCCCCAAAAAGAGCGGGATGTGGTGGTGCACGCCTGTAATCCCAGTTACCTGGGAAGCTAAGGCTGGGGATTGCTTGAATCACCGGCGAAAATAGCGAGACCTAGTCTGTCTCTGTCTCTTGTCTCTCTCTCTCCATATATATGGAGTGTTTGAATCTAAGATTTCATGATACCAGAAAACTCCTATTAGCCTGTTTCACTTTTCAAGATAATCTTCCCTCAAAACTCAGTCCTGATTCTGAAAAGATGCTCTGAACAGTCTCTGTCGCATACAGTACATTCCTTTTTAATCTAATTCACTTGAAAATTGTATCCTCTCTCTCCTCTCCCCCCTCCTTTCTTCCCTCCTCCCTCCCCATTATTCACTGCACTGCAGCCATTCCCAGTGACACAAAGGGACCCAGCCTCGCCAACAGAGACCTAAGCCAGGAAGACTGGCTCCCCATCTGCTGCGGAGGGTTCCCCCTCTCCAGGGGTGCAAGCGACCTTGGAGGCTGGTGACTCGACTTCCTCCTTCTCTTCCCGGAGGTCGCCCGCCTACATTACTACCATCAAGGCTCCGAGGAAGTCATTTTCTCAGAGCTGATCTGAAGTTTCTGGGAAGAGAAGGGGGGTAAGGTTGCAAGAAACACAGGGACAGGCCCCTTAGCTCTGCATCTGCCACTAATTAACTAGATGGCGGGTAAAAGATTTTCTTTTAAGAGGACTAAGTCCTTCTGCCAGAGGGGCTGCTGCCTAGTATGATTTAGTCCCCTCTATAGTGTTAAGGAGGGTGATTGCCTAGATGCCCCCAGAGCTTGACAAAAAGAGAAAACACTGAGGTAGGGGTCCTGATCCCAATATACAGTTTGAAAATAGAGGCAGAAGGTCTGCAGAATGCTTTGCAACTTTTCCACTTCATGAAACATGGGGGAAAATATTTTTAGAGCACCCATGGACAAACGAGCGGGCATCAGCCAAAAGCAAAGGACCACTCTCCTTCCTGGGCTTCAGCTCGCAGCTTCCCTGCTCTCTGCTCTTTACCAGCTGGCTGCCAGAGAAGTTTGCTATAGCTGTCAACACAAACCCAGATTTGATTTGTCGCCCTGCCTTATGAATGAGTTAGAGCAAGTAACTTGGATTTTCCGAGCACGTTTCCTCACCTCTCGGTGAAGATAATAACAGTAGGCACGTCACCAAGATAGTGACAAAAGGAATGAATTTAGTCAAACGTTTATCACCGCACCGCGCCTCCACCCAGCGATCGCTCAAGACTTTTTTTTTTTGTTTGTTTGTTTTTTGGTTTTTTTTTGAGACTAGGTCTCGCTATTTTTGCTTGTGGAACCGCAGGCTCTCATTGCTCGGGGTACCACAGACTCAAGCAATCCCCAGCCTCAGCTTCCCAGGTAGCTGGGATTACAGGCGCGCGCCACTAAGCCCAGCCAAAATTTTTTGGAACTAGGTCTTGCTACGGGCCCCCGGAGGGACTCGAACCGCGATGTCCGATCCCGCCGCGGCTTCCTAGGCTGCGGCTTACAGGCAAGCGCCACCGTGCCGGGCTCTCAAGAAGTTTTAAGTCTCCGAGGGCGTCCTGAGGCCCCGCGCCTTCCGCAACACCCGGTCCGGGTCTGGGCGGAGCGCCGGCCCGAGAGAGCAGCGCGCGGCTCGACGGGCGCAGAGGGGGCGGGAAGGTTCCGGGTTTCCGCGCCGACTTCTGCTCACCCGGCCAGCTGCGTCACACTCCGAAAGTGCGAGCCGGGACGGCGGGGGCGGAGCGCGGCGCCGCTGGAGGCCGGGGTGCTCTTACCGAAAGTACGAGCCCGGAGTTCCCAGCCGCGATCTACGTGGCGAGTCCGCCTCCCGCCGCGTCACCCCGGGCCGCGTGCGACCCTGGGTCGCCGTTCCCGCTCTCATTCCTGTTCCTCTAGATCCCAAGCGCTCGGTAGCCAGTCTCTGCCCGAGCGAGGGGACGGAACCCAAGCGCTTCTCCCACCCTTTGTCTCCTGCGGTTGAAATGAGGCTCTCGTGGCCCAGATGCGAGTCAGAACCCGCCGTCTTGGCCGCGCCGACGCCCTAACAGCTGCGGGGTGGAGAGGGGTGGGGGGTCGAGTTGGCGCTGTCAAAGCCTCCCTCCCTCCACTTCTTTCCATCCTTGACGCCCGCCGGACTCGCCCCCATTGCACAATTCCTGCCGTGGAATTGCCGCGTGACTAGGACGGAATCCAAAACTCTTTCCCCAACCGAGAAAGCAGCGGTTGTGTGTCCCGCCCTGACCCCAGGGACCCTTTAAGTTGTATTTCTTTGGGTGATTGGGTTGCCCTTTAAAATTCAGAAGTTGCCCTTTTCGAAGAAAGAGAAGATCACTAGTCCGCTGGCACTTTCGCTCTAGGTTGGTAAATTGGTGCCTTGTGACTGTAATTGACAGTTTCTTTGCTTCTTCCCACCCCCCATAGTTTCAGGTCACGGAAGTGTTACCATGTAGTTGGGAGAGAATTCAGGAGATGGTTTTATTTTATTTTTATTTATTTATTTTTTGAGACTAGGTCTTGCTATTTTTGCCTGTGGAACCGCAGGTTCTCGTTGCCCGGGGTACCACAGACTCAAGCAATCCCCAGCCTCAGCTTCCCAGGTAGCTGGGATGACAGTCGCGCACCACCACGCTCAGCTATTTTTTTGGGACTAGGTTTCGCTACGGGCCCCAAGCGGGACTCGAACCGCGATCCCTGGCCCCGGCCGCTTCATAGTCTGAAGCTTACAAGCACGAGCCACCGTGCCCGGCCAGGAGATGGTTTTAAAGGAAGAAGGGGATGATGCTTAAAGGCCTTGAAAACACAATCTAAACCTCCCCTAGAATTAGTGTTATTATCATGGTAGGTACCAAAAAACAAGTGAATGTATATTTGAAAGAAGAATAGAAATGGCTGGCTGTAGACCAATGCTTTCATTTCGCAGATGTGCGATTTAGAGGTTACGTGACTTGCTCAAGTTCATCCAGCCAATTCATGCAGAAGACAGACTAGACTGTGTCTCAAGTTTCAACTACAAATATTTGTAATTATAAGATGGATGTATTTTTCTCTCTTTATGAAAATAAAATGCATTCTAAGGCCATCTCTGCAAAACTTACCCATGTTCTCACCCCTCCCATAGAAAACAAAACAAAAATCTCTAAATCTAATACATGCTTACAATATACTAAATTTGGCAATGCCAAGATGTGATCTCTGCAAGGCATTTTCTGTCTTATTCCCTAAGTTAATAACTTCATCATCACACAAAATACACTTCCCAAAAAGAAAAAGAGAAACAAAAGAAGTGTAATGGTGCTTCTTCAAGATTATCTGGAAGATAGCAGGTACCCACTAGCCTCATGTCTTTTAGTAAGGTCTCCATGGGCATTGCTAGATTCATGAGTGACTATCAGGGCTGCGATGAATCATTTATTTCACTGAGACTTGAAAAAAATTATTAGAAAAGACAGGCTACAATCTGTGAGAGCACATATTGCTTCAATGACTGGGTTGAACAGCTTGCTGTCTTTGATATTTCAAGGTCAACCAAGTATATACCAAATGTATAATTTGGGGACCAAAATTGTCAAATAAGTAGATGTGAAGATCAAAGGAACAAAAACTACAAGTGACAATCATGAGTAAAACTTGATTGTTTTTGTGGATTGTCAAATAGTTACCACAATGATGACACGGTTATAATAGTATCCAAGTGCAAATTCTTATCCAAGAAGATGCTGGCTTTTCAGTGATGGACAGAACAGCTAATTTATGAACTGTCTGATTTCTTGGATCAATTAGACTCTTAAATTGAGCAATCCTATATTTCTAGTTCGGCTGTCTTGTCTATCTCTTCTCTGCCTCTGGTATCTAGAATATGGAAATGAATACTAATTGCTAAAATTTTAGAAATTTTAGACAACTAGATAGAATTGGTTCTACTTTGATAATCCCATACAATGTTCATAAAATTAAAGTATCACCTAATTTTTTCCCCAATACTGTAATGTCTAGTTTTTCTTTATAGCAGGCTTTTAAACCTGAGCTTTAGAAACACGAGATTTTTGGTCCCTATTTTGCCTTGATTTGCTGCTTGGATAAAAGCACCTGAAAAACAAAAGCCATATTTTCCAAGTTAGATTTTAAGACTAACCTTTCATCTGAATGCAAATTATAATTTTTAACATATTACATGTTTCATCCAACACCATTACATAGTAGGTGCTGAATTTTTTGCAAAGAAACAATCTCAGGACAATTTTGATTGCTATCAACATTAATAATTGTTAATATTCATTGGGCTGATTTATCAATGTGATATTTATATTTTGGATTTGGTTAGGTTATTGGAGAAAATTTGATTATATTACTTCATTTTATAAATGAGAAACGGAAGGCTATTGAAATAAAACAATATCTGAAGTTCCTGAAGTCAGAAACAAAATGGAGGATTCTGATTTGCTATATGTTTTAAAAAATTATCATCAATATTCATTTCATGAGAGTACTCGAAATGGAGCATATGAAAAGGAACGCTCAACCATTTCATTAATTGATGATATAAACCAACTCTTCCTAAACTTTACTGTCCTAAGAATCACCTAAGGTCCTTGATTAAAATGCAGATTTTGATTCACTGGTAAATTGGACTACCTTAAAAATTAGAACCATTATTTATCAAAAGACTTCATAAAATGCAGTCTGTATTTGTAATGGGAGAATCTGTATTTGTAAAACATTTACATGGTAAAAGAGTAGTATTAAAAATGTACAAGGAACACTTATGAATCAATAAAAGAAAAATAAACACAGGGTAGGAAAAATTGGCAAATTACTGCAATGTATATTTGGCAAAAAAGGGAAACTCAAATACTATTAGATATATAAAATATTCAACCTTATCAGTAAGAAGGAAAGTAAAATTACATTGACATTTATATATTACAATCAGATTGACAGAAGTCTGATTATTCTAAATGTGAAGATGGGAATTCTTTTATACTGTAGTGAAGAGCACAACTTTGTAAAGCACACTGAAAAATAGTAAGACTCTATATATGTAATCTTATGACTCTGCTCCCAGTTATGTATCCTACACTAGAAACTCTGGCACTAGGAAATATATATATGATGTTCACAGCAGCATTATTCATAAATATTTTTAAAATCTTAGAAGCAATCCAATTGTTCACCAAAAGGACTGTAACATTATTTATTTTACATTCACATAAGTGACTATTATAGAGAAAGAAAAATAATGAACTAAAAATTATACATATCAGCACAAATACAATGCTGAAAGAAGCAAATCCCAGAAGGAAACACAGTACGTAATTCTGTTTATACTAAGTTTAAAGCAGATAGAACTAAACACTCTTCTTTTTAAGATTACGCACAATAAAGCTGAAGAAAACAAAAAGGATGGCTAAGGTAAAAATCGGCACACTATCTTAGTGATGTCATCAGGGTTGAACAATTGAGGAGGGCCACACAGGGAGTGACTTTAAGAAGGATTGTGGGGTTCTTGCTTTCAAGATGACCAAGAAAAGAAGGAACAATGGTCTTGCCAAAAAAGGGCGGTGGCCACGTGCAGCCTATTCGCTGCACCAACTGCGCCCGATGTGCGCCCAAGGACAAAGCCATCAAGAAGTTTGTCATTCGAAAAATAGTGGAGGCCGCAGCCTTCAGGGACATATCCAAAGCAAGCGTCTTTGACGCTTATGTGCTTCCCAAGCTGTATGTGAAACTGCATTACTGTGTGAGTTGTGCCATTCACAGCAAGGTGGTTCGGAATCGTTCTGGTGAAGCTCGGAAGGATAGAACACCCCCACCTCGATTTAGACCTGCGGGTGCTGTCCCACAACCGCCTCCAAAGCCCATGTAAAGAAGCTAAATCCTTAAACATGAAAAACTCCACTGGGCAGAAATAAAATGGAAATAACACTTTATCTAGCATGTTTGAGTGTATCTGTTGCAAGCTGAAGTGGGGGCTTACAAGGATTAAAATTAGTCTATACTAAGGGGAAAAAAAAAGGATTGTGTTCTTTTTTTAACCTGGGAAAATTCAGTGTTCATTTTACTTTTTATACTTCAGATGCATGTCTTATGAGCATAATTTTTTTAATCTATTCAATTAAAAGCAAAATAAAAATCATGCTAGAGGTTTTGTAGATAGCATTTAAGGGTTTAGTAATAAAGCAAGCTCATCCTAAGCATAACAGTAAATATTATTTATAAACTCTCTTGGTTGGATACCAATAATATGCATTTAGGACATCCCACAACTAGATATTTTTCACCAAGTTTCATATCCATATAGAAGACTGCATGTCAGAGTTTCTTCCTCTAGGAAATTCCCTCACCTGCTACTTTGCTTATAAAGAGAAAAGAAATGAAAAGTCAATACTGACACTTCCAGAAACTACTGATTCCCATTAATGGTCCCTCTTGCTTCTCCAGAAAACACAATTTAGCAAGACGACAGAATTTAATAAGGAAACTTCCTAATAACCTGCTCCTGACACACATAACTGAAGGAAGCTTGCATGAGGGAAGGCTGGGGTATATTCAGTGATGCCTCTAGGTTATCCAGTGGGGTAATCAAGGAAGCTATACCACATCAGGAATAACTTGAAGGCAGGTACAATCTTATTCACATTTATGCAAGCAAATGGAAAAAAACCAGCTATTGTAATCCCAGTAGCTAGGAGAGTTAATCCAAGGCAGAAGTGTAACTGGGTCCACAAAGAAAGAAGATCCAGATACTATCTTGGGAAAATATCCAAGTTCTCTATCTCCCCTGTGTAGGCCTGTCTCGTTTTTCTGTCTTTGCTGGCCAGCTTTGGCTGTATTTCTGGCTCCTTTGGTTCAGATAACCATTCCTATATTTTAAGTCTGGTCACCTTAAAAGAGGCTGACCCTCTACTTGGGCCACAATTCCAAGTTTTGAGTAGAGATTCTTATTAGCAACAGCTTGAGTCTGGTGCTAACTCCTTGTCTAAACAATTTTGACTAGGACAAGAAATCAGAGTCACCTCTCTGGATACACAAATCACTCAGTGATATCCCACCAAACAAGGGCAGGAGAGAAAAGCCAAGGAGAACAGGAAAGCTTTTCCTAAGCAAAGGCCTGAACGCAGAAACAAACATACATGGCGTGTTTTAGTAACACTAAGTGGAGCAATTTGCCTAGATGGGAGTTTATGCAAAAGTACTACAAGATAAAACTGGAGAAATAGCTTGAGTTCACTCTGGAGAAATTGAAGTCAAGCTAAAAGGTTTAAAACCTTGTAGACTTTTTTCATTAGAGCTATGTAGATTCAATAAGTTTATCAGGTTTTAATAAAAATACTTATATTCATGAACTCTTTGAAGGTTAGAAAGTTCATTTAAATTTTCATCATAATAAAAAGTTGGAAACAACTGGGATGTTCACCAATAAAAGAATGGTTATAGAATGATATCTATCCTATAATATGTAGTAGAGTCAATAAAAGAAATGATGTAAATGCAGTTACTAACATGAAAAGATCTGTACATTATTAACTGCACAAAGCAAGTAAATTAACAAAATATGTATAATATGATTCTATATATATGAAAGTAGTTTAGAAATACATAGCTTTTAAATTGGCAGAAAAATTTTGAAAGAGTATTCATGAAACTGTTAAAAGTGGTTTCCTGTGGGGAAGGAAGTGGGATTTATGAGTGGGTGGGGATGGAGGTGAAGGGCGACAGTCACATTTTACTACATATGCCATATGCTTAAAAAGAAAAACAGTACAACCATAAAAAAAAAATCAAGCAAAAGTTAATTTCATTTCAGCAAGACAGGCATAAAGCTATGCACCTAGTCTCAGAAATTAGAATAATTCCACCTTTCACTTTTGAAGTATCTTATAGCTTACAACTGTGATTAACTGACTTGCTATATATATATATTTTGCCTCACATTGCTCCATAACTTTTATTATTGAAAATTTGAGAGAATTCCAGGTTTGTTTGGGTTTTTTTTTTGGAGGGGGGGAGACATAGGGGATAGTGGAGAGGTGAGAAAGCATCTCATAAATGGGAAAAGAAAACCAGGTTAAGTTACAGGGGATTGATTCCATGATACTGACTTGGTCTGTAGATTGAAAAACATGCAAAACTGACAGGTCCTACCAGACTGCCAGGTGCAAATACCTGCGTCTCTGGGAAACCCATAATAGGCACTGATCATATGAAAAAAAAATCTTAATTTGATTTAAGTTATTTGTTTTATTTAAGTCAAAATTATATTGAGGTATCTTTTAAAACCTTCTTCAGATACTAGTGCATTTACTCCTCAGAATGACTCCATGAGTCAGCAATACAGACCCTGAATCAAAATCACCTAAGCTAAGCTGTTTCCAAAATTCATGATCTGTAGAAACTGTGAGATAAAAATGTTAATGATTTTTTTTTTTGAGGCTAGGTCTCGCTATGTTGCCTGGAGTAGTCCCCATCCTGTGACTCAAGCTATCCCCAAATTCAGCCTCCCAGGTAGCTGGGATTACAGGTGCCCACCAACACGACCAGCTGTTTTTTCGAGACCAGATCTCACTATATATTGCCTGAGGTAGTCTCGAACCCACAAACTCAAGTGACCGCTGGCCTCTTGCCTCCCAGCGCTTGGATTACAGGCATGTGCCACCACTCCTGGCAAAATGTTAATAATTTAAAGCCATTAAATATTGGTGTAATTTATTATAGAGCAAGAGGTAATTAATACAAATGATACTGACTAAAAATCATATATAGATATAACTTGTATATTTATGGAACATATTAATGTTCTTTTCTCTTTTGTACTGTTATTTATATGATATTTTCCTGAGCTGGCTGAAAGCATCCATTTACCTGAGAGTGGTTGTAGTGGGTAAAATTAGGATTAAGACAGAAATTTTTTAAAAAGTTAAAACTGAGATCTCAACATCCAAAGTAAGATTTTAAAAATCAAAGTGGTTATTTAGAAAATCAGAAAAAGTTAATAATGGCAGTTAAAAGGTAAGCAAGAAAAAATTACCTATGTTCCTTCAGCTACCACTGCTGTATCAAGAATTGAGTGTGTTGGCTAGGCATGGTGGCTCATGCCTGTAGGTGGCAGCCTAGGAAGTCATGGCAGGGGCCAGGGATCAAGGTTCGAGTCCCGCCAGGGGCATGTAGTGAGACCAAGCCCCCAAAAAATAGTTGGGCGTGGGGGTACGCGCCTGTAGTCCCAGCTACCTGGGAAGCTGAGGCTGGGGATTGCTTGTATCTGTGGTACCCCGGGCAACATGAGCCTGCGGTTCCACGTGCAAAAATAGCGAAACCTAGTCTCCAAAAAGAATTGAGTGTGGTAGACCAGATCATGTAGTCTTTTTCTGTGTAGGGAGACAACTTTGTCCATCCATGATGACTAGACCAGACAAAACAAAGATATGATGCTGAAGAAGTGGAATTTTGAACCCTTTTCCTGTTCCAGTCAACTGTGGGGAGAAGTTGGAGTTGTGTTTAGGTCAGACAACGAGAGGTTTTCTGGTGTAAGGAAAAAGTTCCAGACAGGGAAGGTGTGTAAGAGGGAAGCCAGAGGGGCTTCTCTACTTCTCATTTAGGCTTCCAGAAATAAATCACTGTTTAAAGTGAGTCAACAGCAAGGGGGTGGCCCCAGAAAAGAAACGGAGCATAACAGAGGACAGAAAGAGCATACAGTTAAAAAGAACAACAACAACAACAACAAAAAAAAAAAAAAAAAAAAAAAAAAAAAAAAAAAAAAAAAAAAAAAAAAAAAAAAAAAAAAAAAAAAAAAAAAAAAAAAAAAAAAAAAAAAAAAAAAAAACTGCACACACAGAAGGAAGGAAGTACCTTGCATAAGAATTAGAAGAAACAATAGTAGAAATAGATCCAAAAAGACTTCATTGGGATTCTCAGACATAAATTATTTTAAAATTATGCCAAAAAATTTAAAGGTATAAAAGAAAACTTAAAAATATATTCAGGGTATCAAAAACTTTGGAAAATTACCCTGAACATTTTATTAAATGAACAAAATGTAACTTCTCTAAAAATGAAAATCACAATTACTGAAGTTAAAGGCAAAACAAAAACAGGTGACTTAGCAGTATGTCAGACAAAAACGAAAAGAGAATTAGAGAATAGGAAGTACAGGTCATAAGATTTTACAGAATGCAACACAGAGAATTAAAAAAAAGTATGAAAATGTATGCAAGATTAAGATTCATGGAAGATAGTGAGAAAATCTAGCACATGTCTAATTAGTGTTCTAGAGGAAGAGAGAGATGATATAGCAGGGACAGTGTTTGAAGAAATAATGTTCTAAAATATAATAATATTCTATGATTTTCCATATCCAATAAATGGTATCAAGCCACATACTAAAAAAAAGTAAAAAAAAGTAAAATAAAATAAAAGTAAAATATAGGAAAAAAAGAGAGAGAAGGGAAAGGTTGGGACAGGAAGACAAAAGGAAAGGAGAGAATGTCCACACATTATCAAAATGAAAAATGGTATGAAAAGTGGTATATTACGGCAAATGATGCAGATGTTGAAGTGATTACAAGATGATATAATAAATGACTAAATGCCACTGAATTTGAATATATAGTCTACATGGACTAATTTCCAAGGGGAAAAAATAGTCAAGTTGTAATATACAAAAAACATGAGTAATCCTATAACAACTTTTAAAATTGGAAACACTCCTAGAAAATTCACAAAAAGAATTCCAGAACCAGATGGTTTTAGTGTAAATTCTATCAATCTTTTAAGGAACAAATCACTCTAAGATCACATAAACATAAAATGAAAGAGATAACTCTTAAACTCAGAGTACTCTAATTTATCATAGACAATTTGACAAAATATAATTACAGATTAATTTGACCAATGAACATTACTTGAAAAATCATGAAACATTACTTGAAAAATGAAACTTGAACATTACTTGAAAAATGAAACAAAATATTGGCAGAATGAACCCAGCAACACAAAAGTAGAATATATATAGCCAAGTTGGACTTACCCTAGGAACACAAAATTGACTTAATATTTGAAAATGTAACTATAATTTATAATAATAGAATAAAGACAAAAAAGTATATGTCCACCTTAGCATATTCAGAAAAAGCAAATGGTAATAATAAGTATGGATTATTGTTTTAAAATACAGTAAACTTAAAAGAACTTTTAATGTCAATAAGAGGAATCTACAGAAAATCCATAGCAATGTGATGCTGAATAGTGAAATACTTGAAACTCCCTTTGAAATAAGAAAAAATTAAAAAACTGTTTACTAGTCCATCTATTCAAAACTTTATATAGTAGTTTCTTAAAGGTTAATTGCAACGCAGAACTGACCTCAGTGAGCTGTGTATTCTGTTACACTAAAACACATTGCTCGCTCTTTCACTTTGAATGAAACTTACTCATACGTGACTTTCAACATCATGTATTGGTCATTTGGAAAATATTGGTACTGAGCTAATACTAGTGTTATGCATATCTGACTAATACATATTTTGCATAAGTTAGCTTTAGATAATAAAAATTACCTCAGAAAATAAAAAAAACCTTAGATTAAAAAAAACCCTCACATTTGTTAATATCACCATTGATCTTATCAATAAAAAAGTAATCAGCTGGGCACGGTGACTCATGCTTGTAAGCTTCAGCCTATGAAGCAGCAGGGGCTAGGGTCGCGGTTCGAGTCCCGCCTGGGGCCCGTAGCGAGACCTAGTTCCAAAAAAAAATAGCTGGGCATGGTGGTGCGTGCCTGTAATCCCAGCTACCTGGGAAGCTGAGGCTGGGAATTGCTTGAGTCTGTGGTACCCGGGACAATGAGGGCCTGCGGTTCCATGGGCAAAAGTAGAGAGACTTAGTCTCAAAAAAAAAAAAAAAAAAGTAATCAGTGTACAATGTACTTGAGATTTAATAAAGTTAAAATTAGTTTTTATCACTTCATTATAGATATTCATAAGTGAAACTGGCATCTTTTTGTAAGTGGTGTCAAGGAATACGATAACCATAATAAAGTTTGGCTCTACTCCCTTTATCTGCACCAGACTCCTAGCAACTCCCACCACCCCCCATTTTGCCCCATTACAACAGATGTTAAAAACATAAAAAAAAAAAAAGCAAATAACATAATAGTAGCATTGGAAAAATAGTTGTCCCCTCATATACCCTTGGAAAGATTAGGAAACTTTAGCAGTCCATGGACCACTCTGAGAACCGCTGCTTCAGGAGCTTATGAGTGAGGTTGCTGTGTGACAAGGTATGACTTTATCTTTGCTAATAGTATCACTCTTTTCCAAAGTATACTAAATTGTACTCTCATGAAGAGTCTCTGAGAAGTCCCATCACACAACAACATCAGTTGGTATGGCACTGGTAGTTCATTGTGGTTTTCTGCTGCATTTTTCTCATTACTAATGAAGGGGATGAACTAGAGCAAGTCTTTGTATATTCACTGCCTGGGAATTTCCTCTTTTATGAGGTGCCTATTCAAATCTTCATTTCATGTTCTATTGAGTTACCTGAATTTTTTTCTTATTGACTTGTATGAGTGTTTATGCTTCAGACTCAAGTTCTTTGTTGGTAATATCTGCAGCTAATATCTTTCCCCATATAGTGGCTTATTTTGATTCTCTTAGATATCATTTCATGATCTCTTATATATCTTAGATATCATTTCATGAATGTAGTCTAATTGATCAATTTCCTTATGGTTTTGCTTTATCTATTATTTAGGAATTCCTCTCTATCCCAAAGTCATAAAAAATTCTTTCATAGTATGTTCTTAAAGCTCATAGGTTTTCATTAAAATATTTATGTTAACATGCAATGAGTTTATTGTTATTTTAAATAGGTATTTTAAATACTTCTGTTTCAATTTCCAATGCAGCAAACATTGATAGATATCATCCATGTAAACAAAAGCTCTATAATTTTTTACTGCCAAGAAAATTTTATTGTTGCACATCATTAGCCATGAATTTTTGTCATTAGTTATTACATAAATGCTGCGAGTGCCGTTATCCAAATGGCATGGCCATTTTATGTCCACGATTCCCTTCTGTAATCTCAAACAGAATTTTCATGATTTATGTAAATATATTTATCAGAGAAGGTTTAACAGTGAGATGCAGTATACCATCTGTAATATCTGATATTGTTCAAAAGCAATGTAGATTTTTTTAAATCACCTTTCATTTGAGTGACTGTATATAAAATATAAGTCAATAATATAGAAAATCTATTCTCTAAGGGAAGTTTTCAAAGGCAGTTTGAAAAATTATGACAGTGAGATTTCTAAGAAACATCTTTCATGTCCACATCCTGTTGTAATTTCTGCACCATTTTCTCTTCCATTTGCTTTCCTTTACCTGCAAGTGGAGCTAAGATAAGATGAATGTTTTGTTTCATGTATTTGATGTCCTGAACTTCCTCAAGTTCTATTTTTATTTGGCTTGTTCATTATAAATTTAGCTTGGAGTTTCTGTTCGATCTCTTCAACTCTCTTCATTGCTTCACTAGTATTACTCCATAGCTCTTGCTGATAGTTGACAGGTTCATAGCTGAGTTTCTCAAATTCAAATGAATTAGCCACTGTAAGCTCTCTACTAGTGCTTTCTGGAATGCTTTTAATCCACCTGATTTTCTAGAATGGTACTTCTTTTTAAAATGTTTATGACAGTTGGAATTACAGAACCTGAGCACATTGCAGTCGTTACAGACAAACATCATGCAGTGGCTGGAATAGCTAGGACCCGGAAGAGAAACTTCTCTAAATGCCTGTTGAACCTGTGTGGCTACTGATCAGTCCATAAGTTCTCCATGGTTTAAGTCTAAAATCAAAAGCGATCAAAAGCGAAAGGTCCTCTGTCCTAGAGAAACGTACATTTCCACTCAAAGTACAAGAATTTTCTTAGCATCTTGTTTCGAATTCCCTGAAACTGAAAACAATTCAAACATTCATCAACAATAGAAAAGATAAGCCCACATGGGAGTCGCCATTGCTTCCGCAAGTGGCTGCTCCACCCCGGCAGGCACTGGACTCCTTCCACTTGTGTCTCTGCGACCGGAAGGGCCTAGGCGCTGGCTTGGGAAGCTCCAGTCAGTTTGGCCTCTGGCTGGCAGCTGCACCTATTGCGCACCCACCGAGCACCCTCTGCCATCAAGCTGGCTGGTAAGAGGGCCTCAGGGGCTGACCCGGGAGACCTGGACTGGACCGTTGCAGGCAATATAAGCCCCACACAGGGTCAGGGAAAACGGAGGGGAGGAGCGTACTTGCCGTTTCACTCTCACTCCACTTAGTCCTCAGGAAGAATAAGAAAAACAAACACTGCAAACAGCTACATAGAACACAGGGACCAGATAAGGATCCTGCCAGTACATCTGGGCAGGACGCAGGAGAAGGATCAACATAGAACATAATGAACTGGAGAGACAACCATGGTGAAGACCTATCACTGAAGTGTACCTACAAACCCGTCAGGAATGGATGAACCAAGACCCCATTTCGGGATATGCCACTCAAGAAAACAAGGAGCCCCTCCACATACCGTGGGAGAGGAGGTCCACAGAATTGGGGAATTGGCTCCACAACAAATCTGCAAAGGGAGAGAGTGGAGACCATCCACAAAGGCCGTTGGTGGATGCCAACCCTCACTGAGAGAGAAACGTCATTACAGCAAACGAAGGGAAGCAAGGCCCCCCCAAGTCAGAAGGCAGAGCTATGGGGTGAAGAGGCAATGGATATGCAGGGAGAATGGACTGGAATGGGCAGCCAGCAAAAACATTGTTAAACCTCAAAGGAGCAAGGACAGGCTGCCCAATGCAAAGCTAAGACTACAATCCTTCATGCACAGAATACTATGTACCAGGAACGCAGTCCCTCACCTGTGAAATAGACACAACCTCAGAAAAGGAAGAGAAACCTATGGACTGAACATAAATCATCAAACAACAAGACAGGAGTCTGAGTGACCGGACAGACCATAGGGGTTAGGGGGAGGGGGAGGGGAGGCATCCCAGCAGCTATTTATCTATGTAAGAACTTAAAAAAAAATAATAATAATAGAAAAGATCAGTTAAGGGTTGAATACTGTTTTCACAACAGCCGAAATGAACAAAGTATACTTTAGTGAAATGGGTGCCATGCACAACAATATGGATGATTTTAAGAATGAACAAAAGAAGGCACAAAAGCATATCATAGTATGATACCATTTGTAAATGCTTGATACCAGGCAAAATGAAACTGTATTTAAGGGATATTTACACAGTTGATAAAATGCACATTCACTGATAAGATGTAGAGAACAATCAAGTAATTGTTGTAAAAGTTAAAATAAAGGTGAAGTTAACCAGTGGTGGGGAGACTGTGTTTTGGGGAGTGAGCAGTTTAGGTGTTTGCTTCATTATTCTTCACACTATACATACTGTTCATGTGTTTTTTCTAGCTGCATTGCATATGCTTCATTTGAAGTTTTACAAAGTCATCATCTTTTTCAAACAAATTACACAATTTTAAAAGAAATTTCATTTGATCTTACAATTACCCTTTGGATTCCACTGAAGAACTTAGCAGTATTAGTCAAAAAAGAATCTATTTGTATAAATTTAGTAATTTGTGGAGAATTTGTAAGGCACAATTTATAAAAATGTGGAACCCCAAACTACAAACATCTAGTGCCAGTAATTTAGGAACACCATTACCATCCATAGACTTGAAGGGGCAAAGGAAAAAAAGCCTAGAACCAGGGAGAGAGCTGCTTGCCAGGAGCTGGGGAAGAATGCAGCCAGCTCATGGGCACAGTGACTATGGAAAGGGCTTGAACCCTGACCTTCCTCTTCTCTCTTTCTCCCTCTGATTTTTTTTGAAGAGACTAGGTCTCCCTATGTTGCCCAGAGTAGTCCCGAACTCACGGACTCAAGTGATCCCTAGCCTCAGTCTCCCAGGTAGCTGGGATTACAGGTGCACGCAACCAAGCCTGACTGTTTTTTTGAGACTAGGTCTTACTATGTTGCCCGGGGTAGTCTCCAACCCTCAGATCTTCCTCTGATCTTCTGTCTGGACTCCTGTTGCTGAACCCAATGGGAAACCAAGAAAGCCTGAGTACTTGATGCTGTGTATTTATGTCAACCTCCCTGAGAGCAGAGCAGAAAGAAGAGTAGAGAGTAAGTCAAGAGTGTTGCCCACTGAACATATATTGCTAATAATCTTTAATGCTTTACTTTTCAAGTATAGGGCATGAGGGAGAGGGAAAAATGACTAACATAAAGCATAGCTGGTACAATCCCTGCTTCTGCAACAGATCACGGGACTAAGACTACCTTCTATCTCCAATTTCAATTCTAGTTCTCTTCTATCAGCACTTTGGGGGAGAGAGACAGAGAGATAGAGACACACACACACACACACAGAGACAGAATGAGACAGAGAGACAGAGAAAGAGACAGAGAGATGGAAAGAGAGACAGAGAGAGATCCCCTTTCCTTGTGCCAGACTGCAGGAACAATGACACTTCTGACTGTTTTCTGAAGCAGGTTTGCACACACTCAAACTTCATGGTAGTGGAATGTGATGTTAATAACCATCATGTCTTTCTTGAGTGGCTGCTCTTTCTATTGAGAAAACCACTGAATAATATGCTTAGAGGTTGTCCATGAAACTCCTGAGTTCTAAGGTTAGCCCTCCCTGCCCCACCCCCAACAAATTGCAAGTCCATTGCTGGTAATGAGGATATAGCTCCCCCTTTCTCCATACTCTCCTCTGAGTATTCCTTAATAACGAGGGAGAAGTCTTAGCTTCCATTTCATTGGAACCATGACTATATGCTTCCTGTTTTTCACATGAAGAGAGTGAAGCCAAGAGAATTTGTCTCTGCCTAAGACTGGTACAAAAGCTGGGCTAGAAGCTTGGCTCCTAACTTTAAGACATTTGTTTTCCATACACTGAAAGACTGTGTCTTTTCCCTGTAACAGGTGGAAAGAGGAAATAGCAGCAGCACAGTAATAGACTGTGATAAAGGTGACTCAGGGGAGGGAGAGACACATAGTAGCAGATGTTCTCTAAATATTAAGGCACCACAGGGAATAAAAAAACATTTGTCATCCTGCTGTCTCACTGTGCCAAGCTACAGGACTGAAGATATTTGTGCCCTGTGTTTTTCCAAAGCAGGGCCTTTTCCAAAACAACTCAAGTGCATTCTAATGTGTTTGCTAATAAAATTTCCTTGGTATTGGAGAAGAATATCATTTTTCTTTTGTAATGTCTCCTCTCCATTCCCCAAAAGAGCTCACGTTGCTTTATTATTATTATTTTTTTAATCACAGAGTGCATACTAGTGAGACAATACTGATTCTTTCCAGTTGATAAAGCATCATCAAAATGGTGTCCAATGAACACATAGGGATTTCAGGGAAATTGGTAGATGATTCTGCATTTTAGGATTTCTAAAACCTGTCTGGAGCTTATTAAACTGGTCAGTAAGTGGCAATTGATTAAGCATAAGGCTAGGAATTGAAGAAAGAAATGAGTTAACCAAAGTGGAAACTTAGTATGTAAGGGTTGGTGGTTCTTCAACTTTCTTAGTGATTTGAACACGGCAATCACCATTTTATCACTATTTTCTCTTTTCAATTTCTGGATTTTAAGAGAGATGTCACCTGTTCTCTTAATTAAATCTGATAAAGTGAAGAACTCTGTCACGAAACTTTGTAAGAAAGGTGTGGAATTTGGAAATCATGATTTATAAACACACTCCACTATAAGATGAGGGACAGAACCTTGAATAACTCAACTGCATCAAATATAGATTGAGGTGCTAAGAAGGAAGAAACTCATAAATTGGTGTTGTGCTAAACTAACCATTGGAGAAAAAATTTTTCCCCTTGGAGAAATTTAACATAGTAATTTACTTTAGGGTTTTCAATGCTTTACATCAAATATATAGAAATTAGTAGAAGAAACAGACTTCAATCCATTCTTAAGTTGAAAGGGAAAGTTATTGATGGCTAAGAGAGCTTTTCATATCTATCCAAATATATATGTTTGGTGAGTACCTCTTTTTCCTCATCAGAAATAAAAAAAGCAGTCAGCATTTAAAAAACATGTTCATTATTTTTTTAAGTGAAGTGACTGGTGCAAATTTAAATTCAAAAGTTTTAGTAACTGTACAAACTCATGAACTAACATTAACAATACAGAAATTCCCCTCACATTCCTGTGCCTTTCTAAACAACCTTCTGTTTCATTGAAACAATTGCTTTATGCTGTCTATCACCAGATTACTTTTATCTTCTTAGTCTTCATGTAAATGGAGTCAGCTGAGTGTGGTGGCACATACCTGTAATCCCAGCTACCTGGGTGGCTGAGGCTAGGGATCACTTGAGTCTGAGGGTTTGAGATTGAGACTCCCTGGGCAACATAGGGAGAACTAGTCTCTTAAAAAAAAAAAGTCACATGTAAATGGATTCATACAGCATATTTTGTGTCTGATTTTGTCATTCACCATATTTTTAGATTTACTAATTCATGCTGTTTTATCTGTCAGTAGCATCTATTGCTCAGTAGTATTTTGTATGAATATATCAAAATCTGTTATCCATTTTCTGTTGATGGATATTTGAATTCTTTTCCATTTTTTAGCAATTATGAATATAACTACTATGAGCATTTTTATATGAGGCTTTGTATAGATTTTTCCTTTTCATTTCTCTCAGGTATATATATACATAGGAGCAGGAGAGCTGATGACACTGTTTAATCATTTGAGAAAGGATGAGACTGTTTTCCAAAGTTGCTGCACCATTTTATGCTCCTACCACTAATGTACAAGTATTCCAATTTCTCTGTATCCTTGCCAAACACCTGCTACTGCCCATGTTTTGAATCAAATCTATGTTAGGAGATATGATGCTGCATCTCATTCTGGATTTTGAATGTATGTAATAATGATGGTGAGCATCTTTTTAAGTGCACAGTAGCTATTTTTTTCCTATTATGTATATATTTTTCCTCCCCCCTCCTCTCTTCTCCCTTTCCCCTGGTCACCACTCTGATCACTCCAGTTCCTTTCTCGTCAGTTCTTGTTTGATGATTGGCCTGTTGGTCTCTCAGTGTTCTTTCTGAAGCACTGTCCTCCTGGTTGAAGTCTTGCATTCCTGGTGGACTGCAACCCAGGCTGATCAGTTCTCCATGAATATCCTTAGGGCAAGTGGCCTTTCTGAACATGTTGACAAACCTCCTTTTGATCTAGTGTGTGGAGTGGCTCCCCACATTTCCTACTGATATTTCTGTGTGGCCTTATTCCCCCCGTTGAGATGGGGGGGGGGGAGTCTCCTTGCTCATGTTGAAAGTATCTATGGGTGGAGAGTCTAGCCCCAGAATCAGAAATGTTTCCTGGTGAGAAGTCTTCGCTCTCATCCACCGTCTTGTGTCTTGGCGTTATGGGCAGTTGATAGGTGTGTTCATGACCTTTACTTCTCTGTGTCTTCAGGTCCATTTGATCTGAGTTGTTTTCCTTGTTCAAGCAGAGGAATGGCTGTGGTGGGAACAAATCAGAGGGGGACACCCCCCCACCCTCCCTGCCCACACCCTGGCTGTGCTCTCGGTGCAAGAGAGCACCCCTTCCGGGCACATCCCCTTCCAGCTGCAGTACCAGAAGGGGGACATGGGCCCTCCCACTTGGACATGAAAGTGGAGAGGGGCAGAGCCCCCGGCCACATGGAGGCAGCTGGGTTGCCCCAGCTACCCTTGGAAGGAGCGACTTACCCAATCCCCATGCGCTAAGAGAGAGCGCCCCCTTACCTGAGACCTCCCCTCCAGTTTGCAGATCTGGAGGGGGTGTGGCCCCTCCCACCCTGCACAATAGTCATTTATACATGTCTGTTCTCAGTTCATTTGGGTTATTATAAGAATGGGTGGTTTACAAACAATATAAATTATTTTCTCACAGTTCTAGAAATTGTGAAGTTCGAGGACTCAGCAAGTTTGGTAGTTGGTAAGAAATGACTTTCTGATTTAATGACAGCTATTTTCTTGCTGTGTCCTTACATGGCAGAAAGGCCAAGGAAGCTCTCTGGGGTCCCTTTTTTAAGGACATAATCCCATGCACGAGTGCTCCGCTTTTAACTCTCGAACTGTTGAAAACTCTTTTCAACTCTCAAAGGTTCCACCTTCAAATACCATCACATTGGGGAAGAGGTTTTGAAGCCATGGCCTCAACATGGGCAGTGACATTTGTTCATAAAACTTAGGTATTGCTGCCATTAGCTGTGTCTGAAAAACACAGAGGTTGAGAATGGCCTAGGCCAGATGGGGGTTACTTTTATCTTTTACTGCAAATCTTGAGCAGCCCAGCTGGGAAACTAGCACCAGGGAGTTATTGTTTCAAGGCCCAGGTGGGGAAGAGAAAATGAATCAGGAGGAGGGTATTGGGAAATTGGAACCTCTGCTTTTCTGGAGGAAAGGGAAATCAAGAAAAAGGAGATAAAAAGAAAGGAGTAGAGATTGGGAGACAAGACTTTTGGGAAAGGAGAGAGACACAAGAATGATGGGCTGGTAAAGAGGAGCCCGAATGGCCAGGTGGGCAAAAGTCCCCTGGAAGAGTGAGTTGGTACCTGGAGATAACCAGGGATTTGGAAAGCTGATTTTGCAACAGCTTTTGTTGGAAAATGTTTGAAGAGACTTGGAAAAACTAAACAGCTCTAGAAACACTGGAGAGAGAAGAAGCAAAGCGAATATGGAAAAAGACTGGACTTCACAAAGTGCCTGCCTTAGGTTTGGAGGGGCAAAAAGGGTACCATCTTGGACATGTGTCTTTGGGACCTTTTGGACTAAAGACTGGGGTAAGATAACTGACCACTTGTGGCATTAAGAACTTTTTGTTTGAATTTCTATTTTTCTGATTAATTTTCCTTGTTAATAAAACCCTGTTGTTAAATTGCATTTGACTGGCAAATGTTACGTGCAAGTGGTAAGAATATGAAAGAATCTGGGCAGAAGAAACCACATTTTAAAAGTACCACTTTTTTTTTTTTTTAAACTTTGGCTTGTTGGTTGGAAGCTTTTGCCCTATTTTGCACCTGATATCAGTTTCAACATGTGAAGTTTAGGGGAGCATAAATGTTCAAGCCCACCCATTTTCAATTAAGTAACTTGCCTTTTTTTTTTTTTTGAGACTAGGTCTCACTATTTTTGCCCGTGGAACCGCAGGTTCTCATTGCCCAGGGTACCACAGACTCAAGCAATCCCCAGCCTCAGCTTCCCAGGTAGCTGGGATGACAGTGCGCACCACCAGCCTAGCTATTTTTTGGAGCTAGGTCTTGCTACGGGCCCAAGCGGGACTCGAACCGCGATCCCTAGGCCGGGCCGCTTCATAGGCTGAAGCTTACAGGCACAAGTCACTGTGCCCGGCTAAGTAACTTGTCTTTTTAATTGTTGAGTCCTAACTGATTTTCAACACTGGCTGAACTGAATGGGGGCAGTCTGTTGTATCAGACAAACCTCTTTCAGTGGTTTCTGTTTCATAAACAGAAAAGTAGAAATGGATTTTGTTGTATCACAGGGCTAAAAGTTCTTGGGGGCAATTTTGGTTTCAAGAATAGCCTGATGTGCTGTGGGAAAGAGAAAATGATATCAGCACCTGTTTTCTTCATATTAGTCCCCTGGCTCTGCTTTTGCTGTGGGAGCACCATTCCTGGATAGACCCTCCAATCACAGCAGCAGGACAGTTACAACAACTCCCATGTATATCCTTCCAGGCTTAGTTGAACTGGAGAAGAGTAATTTCTGTTCTCCCAAGAGCTTTGGCAAAAGGCTATTTGGTTGTGACTGTTTCCAGACCCATTCCAATTGTTGTTGCCAGGAGGATGGGCATTAATTTAGAAAGTCATAGACCCTCACTCCTGAAACCAGAGTTAGAGTTCCTCACCTCCCAAAGTCATGGACTGCAAGTGAGAGAGGGGGAGTTCTTCTGAGAGAAATTAATTTGCCAAAAGAAGAGAAAATAGATGTGGAAGCTAGCAAATGTCCCCTTATAGTGCTTCCCAATCATGGTCTGACTATCAGTTGACATGTCTTTAAGCAACTAAGCTGGGAGGTATGGTTGCAGGGTAAAATATATTATTGTTAATACAGAAATAACGATAAAAGCAAAAGAATCGTTATCCAGAAGTGGGAACATGGGGGGGAAAATCATAAAATCTGGGGTCAGAAGACCTGGATATATATTTACTAGCACTGCCATCTTGAGAAAAAAAAATCACATCATCTTCCAAATCATTTTTGTAAGCCATACAAAAGGGATTATCATATAGGATAATTCTGGCAGCATAGGGTGACTCTAGAAATATAAACACATGAAAATATCTGGCAAATATTGTCAGAGTCATAAGGTTATGACTCTGAAATCCTGAGTCATAGCCTTTCTACCTGCCCTCCCATGACCTGGCCCTGCCCTATAGCCACTTCCTTCCCAGTGTTTGCTTTCCTGAGGGAATTTTAGAAATTTCCCTGGAAGATCTTCGAAGCCATTGCTTTATCGAGCCTCAAACTGTCACCTCCGTACATGAATAGAAGAGGGTTTTCTCAACTTTGGTTTCTTATTAGAATGCTGTGATCTGGCATGGTGGGCCAGACACAGGCAGTGGACTTTGAACACAAATGGAGTGGAAGATGAAAATGATCCTCTCTGTCAAAGGCCATTTGTCACATAGAAAATGCCACCAGAGAACTCAGATGGCCATGGTTTAACTCCCAAGAATAGAAATGAGGGCCAGCCGGGCATGGAGGCTCGTGCCTGTAAGCTTCAGCCTATGAAGCGGCTGGGGCTAGGGATCGTGGTTCAAGTCCCACTCAGGGCAACACAGTGAGACCTAGTCCCAAAAAATAGCTGGGTGTGGTGGCACACGTCTGTAATCCCAGCTACCTGGGAAGCTGAGGCTGGGAATTGCTTGAGTCCGTGGTACCCCGGGCAACGTGAGCCTACGGTTCCATGGGCAATAATAGCAAGACCTAGTCTCAAGAAAAAGAGAAGTAAATAAATATATAAAAAAGAAAGAAATGCGGGGCCATAGTCTGACTGAGAAGGGTATTTACAGGAATTGTTTTTTGAAATGATTTGCTTTTTTAATCATACCCTTTGATTTTATGCTCTGAGGTGGCTTGGGGTGGGGCTAATAACGACAATCTGAAAACCCTGATTATCCCTTGACACAACTGTGGGCAGCTCTCTTGCTATCTCTAGGATTTCGCCTGCCTTATCAAGGTAGCATAGCACCAAGGCATTGTTCTGGGCCTCTGTCATTCTGGTTTTTACAGGAAACAGACAGAGAGGCTGCCACTAGTAGGGAAAGCAATCTATTGGAGGATAATATCTGAGAAAGAAAAAATGAAAGTGAAGGAGGAGTGGCAGGGAAAGCTCTAAGCCATGACACAGTTCTTATACTGGTCAAAGGAGCAGGGGAAAAATGGATTATTAGGGAAGTAGAACTTCAGACTGTGGTAAAACTCTGGAAACATCACAGTCAGTCTGACAGGGAAACTCTGGCACAAACATTGACCTTAAATGAGTCCCATATTCTGTAACAGTACCCAGACCCCAGTATTTCTATCATGGTTGGTCGTTGGCTGAGGACTGCCTATTCGTCTCAGTTGCTGGAGTGGACTTAGAAGGTTCTGCCTCTGGAAGTTGTCAGCTCTCTGCACATCTGGAAACAGGTTCTTTCTTGAACAGAGTATTCCCTCTTGAACATGGTATCCCCTACAGCTGCCACAACTCCAGACATCTATCTAGCCAAGCCATTCCTGCCTACAAACATACTCACAGAAGGAAGGAAAAGTGCTGTTATGCTCCACAGAACTGCAGGAATTCTCAGCAAGTCATTCTATGTCCTATTGTCCTTTTCTCTGAAATATTCTACCTGGAATGCTCTCCCTTCAGAAACGCTAATGTTTAACCCCCTCATCTTCTAGGTCACTGCTCATATCATACCTCCTCAGTGCGTGCTTCTCTCAGCTAATTAAAATAGCAAGCCCCTCATGATCCTTATTACACTTCCTAGGAAATTTTTTATACAGTACTTGCCCCATATGATTGACTATTTGATTCCATATTTATCATCTGACTCCTTAGATTAGAATACAATTATGTCAAATCAGGACTTTTTTTTCCTGTTGGTCTATCATTAATGCCTATAGTAGTGATAGGCATATAGCAAATGCTAGTGAATTTATGTCAAATGAAAGGAAGAAAAGGAAGAAATGAAACAGATGTAACTCCACAAATCATCTAAAAGTTGGAGATACCATTAAGTCTTTCTCTTTCTGCTGCAGAGTAAGAAAATCATCTAACCTCTTAAAGCAAGTCAAGCATCTAACCACTAGCAAGTCAAGAAATTCGGAAAAAATCTCACCAACAACTGTAATCTTTAAAGAAGAAAACATTTATTAACTGATTTCTTTTTGGAATAAGCACATTGGCTTTCCTTTATGGACAAAGAGACTGAAGTTCAAAAAAGTTGTCCAGTGTTATATATACAACTGAAAGTGCGAGATTTAAATCCAGATTTGTCTGATAGGAACAACAAAAAACGACTAATGCTGCATGAGGAGTGAATGATTAAATTCCTTCATCATTTGATATTAAAATTAAGCACAAAATTAATTCAAAGATAAAATTAACCATATAGAGGAGAAAGAAGAAATTACCTTTTACTAACAGGGGTTTCCGTCTTCCCTTTCAGAGTTACATGGATCCAAGGGAGAAACTGTCTTCTTACAATGCTTTTCTTTTCCCGTCAAAAAGTCTTTTATGGTCAGGCACGGTGGCTCGTGCTTGTAAGCTTCAGCCTATGAAGCGGCCGGGGCTAGGGATCGCGGTTCGAGTCCCGCCTGGGGCCCGTAGCGAG
>PVHY01014789.1:23439-38006 GCA_004024945.1 Uropsilus gracilis | reverse complement strand
GCCAATTGGAGCACCTTTGCCTTGTATGATTGTTTTTTGTTTCTTGGTAGATCTCATCTCTGCAGTTTCTGCAACATTTTATTGTTCCTTAAGTAAGTAGGTTGTGTTGTCGTACATTTACTTTCATTCATTGATATAACTAGAAAAATAGCATTTTTATTTCATTAGTTTGGATGCAAAAGAAAGGATGCCTGCTGGGAACAAAGTCCTCACCAACCACTGGTGAATAAGTATGATGAGTGAAAGAAAGATCTTTGTCGCTACAAACCACTAAGGCTAGGAGTTGTTACTTCAGTGTGACCTAGCAACCCTATATATGGTGACCAACTCTTTCAATGCTGCAAATTAACACCACCTCTCTTTTCTCACCAATACTGGTGACTGTGACCTGTATTTTATATTCTGTAGCAGTTATTACCTTACATTTTTTGACAAGGGTCACTCATGCTTCCACACATTTTGCTGGGTGACTTCTTGATAGTGACATTTTTCAGAGCAGTATTGGTCAGCCACAGCGTTGAGAAGGAAGTCAATGCTTATTTCTGTGATAAAGGAAATGTTTGCTTACTGCTTCCTGTAAATGGTCATTTCTCTACACTCAGCATCTCTCAGTTGTGATTCACTCCATCATATGATATGCACAGTATCCATCTGCATAATCCCCAAGCAAAAGCAAAATATACCAGTGCTTATACTACCTGCTGGTCTGTGGGGTAAAGCAAATCTATCTTATCACAAATCTCATGTTTTCTGTCAAAACCTTGAAACTCTAACAGGGTATCAGATTTATTAAGTTGCATGTTGATAAAATCCCAGATGAAATAATATTATATATCACTAATTATTATACTTATCGTGAATTTCATCTCTTTCCACTAAATCATAATTACCTTGAAAATACAGATCTTGATTTATGTCCAGCTACTAGATTAAGCCTGAAATAAAATACACTCAATACGTACTTCTTGATTAAATAAATAGTGATAAAAAACATCATCACAACATTGTAAACAATTAAAATAGAAGCTTTGAAACTTTCATGTTGGGAGTAGGAAGATATATTAAATCAGTTTTATGTTGTTTCCTATTAAAATCGTATTATTTAGCCTTTACCCACAATGTGGTAAAAAAGGGAGGTTCTTATAAATCTCTCTCCCTAACCTGAACTAGGAAAAACTAAAATTTTCTTACAGGGAAATTCACCAGGTGATTACCAGCAATGGGAGACTGAACTACAGATATTTTGAACTAAGGTTGGTTACTGGTTATAGAGGTGGATCAGGGAGAGAATAAACAGATTGCAGCAAGGTCAAGGTCAGTGTACATAGCATAGAGCAAGACAACTCAGGGACTGTCAGAGATAATGTAAGTAGCATGATGTTCCCTGATACCAAGTATACTACACAGTGATGGTAATTAACAGAGTTTGGTGTTGGGCTAAAAACAGGAACACCACAAAAAAGAATAGATATGAGAAATAAACCCATGCAGACATGAATATAATTTGTCTTTGATGAAGAGAGCTTTGATGAAGAAAAAAAAAGCCTCTTTACTATACAGTGTTAGGAAAGAGAATAACAGGTAAAATAATTAAACTAGATCCTTATTTATCTCTACCCACAAAAATGTATTCAAAATGCTTTTAAGAACAGATATAAGACCTGGAACCATAAAATAGATAGAAAGAAAGACAAAAAAAAAAATAGTTGATACACCACTCACACTCCTAGATTTTAACCATGGAGAGGCTTTTGATGAAATAATTCCAATGGTGAGGGAAACTAAAGCAAAAATAAATAGTTGGACTGTAACAAACTAAGATGCTTTTAGATTGTGAAAGAACTGCTACAAAAACAAAAAGGTAACCTATGGAGAAGATATTTGCACATCACATGTCCAACAAGGGGTTAATTTCTAAATATGTAAGGAACTCATACAGTAAAAAGCAGGCAACCCAATTTTTTTTAATGGGGAAAGCAACATCATATATCAATGATTTACATGCACTTGAAAAAAATTCCCAAAATCATTTATTGTAAGGGAAAAGTAAATCAAAACCACAATGTGATATCACCTCACCCTTGTGAGAATGGCATATATAAAAAAGATTGAAAATAACAAATGTTGGCAAGGATGTGGGAAAAAGTAATATTTATTCATCAATGGCAGGAATGTGATTTGGTTTAAGCTCGATGGAAAATAGGATTAAGCATAAAAAAAAGATAACACCTTTAGGTGTTCAACCAAAGAACATGAAAATGTTAATACAAAAAGATGCATTTCTGTTTCATAATAATACTCTTCACAATTACCAAGTCATGAAACCCACCTAAATGCCCATGAAATAAATGGTTTGATAAGAAATTGTGGAGTATATACTCAATGGAATGCCACTCATATATTTAAAATGTTGAACTAGTACCTTTTGGTGCAATATGGATGGATAGTGAGGTGATTATTCAAAGAAAGAACAAGAAAAGAGGCTATTGAATGGTTTCACTCATCTGTGTAATACAAGTAAGTCGAAGAAATTGATAAATTATAGTAACATTAATCCTGAAATTTGGCGAAAAACATTTTATCAGCAGGGTTAGGGGAGGAGAGAGCATTAATATTAATAGAATGGAATGTGAGTTGTATTTCCCCCCAAATGTAAAACATTTGTAAATCAATCTAGCATGGGAAAAATGGGAATTATTTAAAAGATTATATCATTCTAATATAGTGTTATAAGAGATACATTTATAGATCTGTGCACACTGTCCCAACCCTCAGACAAAGCAGGGAATACACCAGTCCCATTGCACTGTTCAGGGTGACCTGGGAGAAGGTGAGTGCAATTCAGGCCCCTCTTTTGCATACCACGCCACTGGAAATTCACCCCCAACAAACTAGCTAGCAGCACTTTCCAGCCCAAACTGAACTCCAGCTCTGAAACATCAACACTCCAAATTAGAACTGGAATATTCATATACTGTAACATAGGCTCAGACAAGAGCACCAGAGGAAGAAGTTTCAGAGAATGACACCTCTACTCCTGCACATCAATCACTGCTGCCCACAAACCCGGCAAATGCTTCTACAATCCAGCAATGCCACCAAGAAATAGTAGTCATTAGTGTCAGTAATACTAGCACACCAAGGACAAAGCAATCTGAAAGCAAAATATGGGAAGGAAAATCACAAATGATTAAATTAATGACCCTGAGATCAGTGCAGCACAGAAAGTAAGTCAACACGCTGAAACCAACAACACAGGTGCAGAAAAAATATTATGAACTGACAGAAAAAGAATTTAGAATGATCATAATAATAAAAAAAAAGACAGAAAAGAAAAAGGATGAGATAAAAAAATGCATTAAGAAATGAGAATAAATCATCAAAAATAAATTTATGGAAGCTAGAAGAACAATAAAAGAACTGAAAATCTTAGGAAAAAGTCAAAACAAAGAACAGAAGAAATGGAAGAAATGATTAGCATGCTAGAAGATTCAGACCTAAACAGGAAAAAAATCAAACAAAAAACAAAACTGAAAAAGAAAGAAATATGCAAAGGTGAAGATAACAAAGATACACTCAGGGAAATATCTGACAACTAGAGAAAAACCAACATTAGAATAATAGTGGTATTCCTGAGGGAGAAGACAAAGACATGCAAACTCAGAAAATATTTGAAGAAATAACTCAAGAATTTTCCAAACTTGAAAAAGAAATGAGAGTAGACATAGAAGAAACTAGAACACAAAAATACTAAAATGAAATAAAAACTACAGAAAGACACATAATAGTTAAAATATCAAAATTTGAAGACAAGCACAAAGTAATGAAGCTAGTGAGAGATAAGAAACAGATAAGCTATAAAGGAAAACTTGTTAGACTCACCTCAGACTTCTCAGAAGAGACACCAAGGGCAAGAAGATAATGAAGTATCTCCAAAATTTTCAAAATAAAAATTACCAACCAAAGACACTTTGTTCTGCAAAGTTCTCTTCCTATGAGTGAAAAAATAGTCCTTTTAGACAAATAAAATCTTCAGAAATTTCGCATAACCAACCCCTCCCGCTTTCAAGAAATACTACAAGAAGATTTAAACTGCAAACCAATGGAAAGAGAATGGAACCAGGAAATGAACTGAACCACAAAAAAGAAAAGAGATGAATAAATTGACAAGTATGGACCATTGAATATCAGTAATCACCCTAAATCTTAGTGGACTAAACACCAGTAAAAAGAAGTAGCATAGCAAAATGTATTAAAGAACAGAACCCAACTTTCTACTATCTCCACGAAACAGACCTAATTGCTAAAGATAAACACTGATTGAAAACAAAAGGCTGGAAAATAATCCTACAAACAAATGGACCCCAAAGAAGGCAGGTAAAACCATGCTCATATCAGATAGATTTTAGACTAAAAAAAAGTAATGAGACAAAGATGGCCACTATATAATGATCAAGGAGACAAACACTAGGAAGATGTAACAGTTATCAATATATATGCACCAAATGAAGGAGCATCAAAATATACCAGACAATAACTAGCATCTTTGGAAAAAGACATTTAAAAAAATACACATGTAGTTGGAGACTTCAACACTATACTCTCACCAAGGGACAGATCAATAAGACAAAAAATAAACAAGGACACAGTAACCCTAAACATATGCCTAGATCAAATGGACATAATAAACATCTATGAGGCACTGCACTTTGTAAGAAAGGAATACACATATTTTTCAAGGACACATGGATCTTTCTCCAAGATTGATCATGTAAAGGACCAGCATCAGCAAATTCACAATGATTGAAATCATATCAGCAATTTTCTAAGACCAGAAAAGCATCAAACTGGAAATCAATTATGAAAAGAAGGAAAGGAAACATCATGGAGACCAAAACCATTACTATTGGAAAAAGAGTGGATTAATTATGAAACCAAGGAAGAAGTAAATATTTTGAGATGAATGACAACGAGGGTACAACCTTCCAGAATATATGAGATGCTGCAAAAGCAGTACTAAGAAGGTTATATAAGCAATACAGTCCTGCATCAAGAAGCAAGAACATACTTAAAGAAACAACCTAATCTCCCATTGGAGAGAACTAGAGAAAGAAACAATGTAAAAATTAACAAACAAGTAAAGGAAGGAGATAATAAAAATTCAAGCAGAAAAAAATGAAGTTGAAACAAAAAGGATAAACAAAAAGATAAACAGAACAAAAAGCTGTTTCTTTTAAAAAGATATATCAAATAGAAAAACCTCTAGCCAGACTCACAAAGGAGAGAAGAGAGAAAACACAGATAAGTAGAATCACAAGTGAGAGGAGAAATTGCAACAGATTAAGCAGAAATACAGAGGATAATTAGAAGTTACTACAAACATCTATGTGTAAACAAGTTCAATAACCTTGATGAGATAGACAAATTTTCAGAAGCTTACATACAACAAAAACTGGATAAAGAAGACTTAGACAGTCTAAACAAACCAATATCAAGCAGCAAAATTGAAACAATAATAACCCCCTCCCCTCAAAGCCCTGGAGCAGATGGATTTACAAATGAGTTTTACCAGACGTTTAGAGACAAACTGATGCCTATCCTACAAAAACTCTTTCAAAATACAGAAAAAGAAGGAATAGTACCAAATACATACTATGAAATCAAAATCACACTAATATCAAAACCAAACAACAATAATACAAAGAAAAAAAAAACTATAGGCCAATCTCCCTAATGAATTCATATGCAAAAATTCTCAACAAAATTCTAGCAAATAGAATCCAACAATGCATTGAGAAGAAAATACACCAGGACCACGTGGGATTTATCCCAGGGAAACAAGGATGGCTCAACACCTGAAAATCAATTAATGTATCAAGCACATCAACAAAAAGAAAAATAAAAATTACATGATCATATCAACAGATGCTGAGAAAGCATTTGACAAAGTGAAACATCCACTTATGATGAAGATCCTCAAAATTCTAGAGATGCAGGAACTTAGCTTAACATAATAAATGCAATATATGACAAACCTACAACCAACATCATCCTAAAGGTAGAAAAAATGAAAACCTTCCACCAGAGATCAGAAACAGGTTAAGGATGTCTATTCTCACCACTACTTTTCAATATAGTTCTAGAAGTCCTAGTTAGAGCAATTAGGCAAGAAAAAAACATAGAAGGGATAAAGGGTAAAGAAGCAAAGCTATCACAGTTTGCAGATGATATGATAATACAGAGAGAAACAAAAGAATTTTACAGAAAACCTAATGAAAAGAACAAACCATTTCAGTAAGGTAGCAGGCTACAAAATAAATGCACGAAATTCAATAGGTTTCCTCTATGCAAACAATCAGTCTGAAAAAGAAGAGATAAAGAAAACTACCCCATTCATAATTGCACCAATGGAAATTACATACCTGGGAATAATCTTAACAAAGGATGTGAAAGACTTGTGCAAAGAAAATCTAAACACGCTTAAAAGAAATAGAAGACACAAAGAAATGGATTGGAAACATTTACATTGCCCAAATGGCCATTGTATCAAAACTAATTTACAGATTCAATGCAATTCTCACAAAAACTTCAGTCATTCTTCAAAGAAATTGAAAAAATGTTACTAAAATACATTTGCAACAACTAAAAAGCCTGGAATAATCAAAGCTCTCCTGGCTAAGAGGAGAGGGAATGGAGGTATTACACTCCCAGGCTTAAGTTGTAGTACAAAACCATAATAATGAAAGTGGCATGGTCCTGAAACAAAAACAGACCCACAGACCACTAGAAAAGAATCAAAAGCCCAGAAATAAAGCTGCACATATGAAGCCAGAACCCCAATATGGGCAGTATTAAAATTTAGGCATTGATGCCATTAGCTACATGTGAAAAACACAGAGGTAAAATGTAACCTAAACAGGATAAGGGTACTTTTACTTTGTTGCAAATCCTAGGTTTGGAAGAGAAAATGTATCTCCTAGAGCGTGTGCAGAGGGAAATTGGAGCCTTTGACTTTTAGGGGGAAAAAAGAGATAAAGGAAATTAGCAGGGACTAGAGAGAGACTTTCTGGGAGAGGAGAGAGATGAGAATGGCAGATGGGTGAAGAGTAGCCCAAGTGACCAGGCTGGGCAGAAGCCCCCTGGAAGAGTGAGCTGGTGACAAGGAGCCATGGTGACCAGCATATGATTGGCCAGGGTGAATAGTGTGGCATGGCAGCAAGGTGGTATAGTGAGCGGGTCCCGGGAGATAGCCAGGAATTTGGAAAGCTGATTTGGGATCAGCATTTTGTTGAAGAAATCTGAAGCATCTTGGAGAAGAAGAGCATCTCAGAACACTAAAGAAGAAGCAAAGAGAAGATACTTAATTAAAGGCTAGACTTTACAGAGTGCCTGCCTCTCAAGTTTGGAGGAGAAAAATGACACTATCATGGATGTGGGTCTTTGGGGGGCAGAAACCACTTTTTGTGCCGCTTTATTTCTGTGGCTTGTTGGTTGGAAGCTTCTGCCCTAATTTGACAGATTTCACTTATATGGTTAGTTAATCTTTGACAAAGGAACAAGGAACAAAGAATATACACTGGAACAAATATTGTCTCTTCAATAAATAGTGTTGGGAAAACTGGACTGCTATATGCAAAAAAACGAATCTAGATGACTCTCTCACACCATGTACAAAAACCAGCTCAAAGTAGATAAAATACTTGAATATAAGGCCTGAAACCATAAAATACATAGAAGAAAATATGGGCGAAATACTCCAAGGCCTACACTTCAGAAAACCTCTTTCAGGACACATCTACAGATGAAAATAATGAAAAAACAACAACAAAAAGCAACGAACACAAACAGATGGAACTACATCAAATCAAAAAACTTATGTACAGCAAAAGAGATCATTACCAAAATAAAAACAAACCCATTTGAATGGGAAAAAAATTTTGCTCTCCATGCAAATGATCAGATTCTATAACAAGATTCACATAGAACTCACACATCTTAACATAAAAAAAAGCAAAAGGCCCAGTCACAAAATGGGGAGAACTAAAGAGACACTTCACCAAAAAAGAAATACAAATGGCCAATAGGCATATGAAAAAATGCTCAAAATCACTAATGATCAGGGAAATGAAAATCAAAATCCATTGAGGTAACATCTTATACTAGTAAGACCGGCCCATATCAAAAAAATGGGTAAAAACAAGTGCTGATGCTGATGTGAAGAGAAAGGGACACTTTTACACTGCTAGTGGGAATGCAAAATGGTCAAGCTATGAAAAGCTAATTGGAGGACCCCCAAACTACTGAAAATGAAACTGCCACTCATCCAGCAATCCTACTTCAGAAATTTACTCAAAGGATACAAAAATACTAATTCAAAAGGACTCCTGTATTCAGATGCTTATTGCAGCATTATTTTCAATAGCCAGGTTATGGAAACAACCCATATGCTCCCAAACAGACAAATGGATCAGAATGGTGTAGTATATGTACACAATGGAGTATTATTCATAAATCAAAAAGACAAATTTGATGCATATGTGATAACATGGATGGACCTAGAAAGAATGCTAGCAAAATGTTAGCAAAAATAAGCCAGAAAGAAAAAGAGGAACACTGGATGATCTCACCTACATGCAGAATACAGAGAAAACAAACAAGCAAAAGGACAAGTAAAACTTAAAACTAACAAACTGTCAGCATAACTGAAGCATAGAGCAAGGGGGTGTGTTAAAATTGGGAGAGAGATGGACACAAGTGATTAAAATGATGGTTCATGGGTGACAAGGTGGTGGGAGAATCTTGGCATAGACAATGATGTAAATATATATATATATATATACACACACACATATATGTGCAATCAATTAAAAATAAAATTAATTATAAAATAATAATAAAGAAATATATTTAATAAGAACCAAGCATTATAAATTTTATAAATGATATATGTTATATTATAAAAAATTATAAAGAAAAATAAAAATATAAGATGTGTGAGAATTGCTGAGTTGTGTAATCTCCAAATAATTCAGGCACTTGATAACAGGATTCTCTTCTGTAAGTTAATATATAGAAAGAAACTACTTGGGTACATTTTATATGAATGTAGCCTGTGTTTGCATGTTTAGGGATATAATGATAAAGACCGAAACTAAAATGAAATAATTTCTTACACCTAAATAAATATTTTTGGTGGATTGGTGGTAAATTTAAGGAGGGAAGGTAGCTTCTTCCAGTTGAAAATGGGTTCTTTTGATGCTTGAGATGAAGCTATGAAAATTCAGTTTTACCTTGTTGAATTGTTGGCAAAGAAACAAGATTATTGCAGATATTCTATCTCATGGGAGTAGGTGGGTTTGACATCTGGAAGGAAGAGGTTAAAGTTCATCATTTGGGTAGAGTGGGAGGAAATGAAAACTCAGAGGTAGGTCAGAACATCTTTAAGAAGGAGGAGGATTTTGGCAAGTGAATAGATAAAGTTCCAGATGAACTGGTTAGTGGAAGAAATGCTTCAGAATTATGAGTTGTGAACAGGAGGAAGTTTAGTTCAGTAACTCATTGTGTAGAGTCAGATTAGGTAAGATGAAAAGATTTGAAGACATTTTTTTTTCTTCTCTGATGGAGGAAGTCTTGAGGTTAGGAAGGAACACATCCTATTTCCTGAAGTTCATTACTAATTACCTTGAAGCCATGTTTATGTTTCCTAAAACTTTGTAGTCAGTATCAAATTATTTACAGCACATAAACCAGGTAAAAATCTTTTATGTCAAACTGATGATTTCAGACATCAATAGTTTACTATTGTTCTGAAAAGACTAAAAATGTGTAAATTTATTTTTCCTTTATTGTCTCTCTTAAATAAGTCTAATCTAATAATATTTCTCTAATTCCAAATTTTTAGAAACGAGACAATATAATCATTTTCTTGGAGTCAACCTAGTTGTCTAAATTTCTTCATACACAGTGAACTGCTATTACACAAGGGAAAAGATAATAAAGAAGGAAATTTTATTATCTAAATTTTTGTAATAGTTTTTGTTCATTACAGGGTAAAAGCTTTCTTATTTTTTTAAAATGCTTTACATTATGCACACAGATGGCAAGATAGAATTGATAAAGCAATAAAAATGTCAGGAGATGTCAAGCTAATAAAATACTCCTGACTTTCTATTCATAAATCTCCTTAAAGAGAAGAAAATAATTTGATCATTGATAATTAATGACTACAACATTGGAAAATGAGAACAATGATCACTCGGTTCAACACAAAAATAGGCTCTTCAAGACATGACTCAAAAAGTAACATGCTTAATATAGACACCAGTGAATTAAATTAAGAGGGATATCTATAAAACAGAAGGTGGGTAGAATCATAATTACAGAGAAACTGCAGTATAGCATGATACAAATACTTCTAGACAAACTATTATGAGAGATAGAGCAAAATAACGGAATATCAGAGGCTAAATGATAGTCAGAGAATCTGTACAGGTAACACATTTTAAATCTTCATGGAATTAGACTCATCTTTGTGTCCTGCTTTGGATAACCAAGAAAAAGTAAATCCATCTGGACAATAGATAGCTAGCAACACTTTAAAGATACGGAGCCCACTAATCAGAAGGCAAACGACTACAATTATACCTCATGCAGGAATATTCTATTTCCCACAACAAACTATAAGTTCATACTATCAGAAGCAGAAGCAATTCTTATAAAATTTAAGCAGATGTTTTTCATATAAAACAATGAGCAGACAATAACAAATTACTAAATATATGAAGAAAATTTAATAATCAAAGTAACATGTAAACTGGCATCTCCAAAGTAAATCTAGAAACAAAATTCTAAGACAAATACATGAAGAAAGAACTACATTTTTTTAGAAGCGAAGGAAATAATTTTATTGTCAAGTAAGACATAACGGAATGTGATGTTTTATCACAAAAACTCCACTAAGAGACTGCAGAAGCAGGAAAAAAATCACATACTTTTATATAGACAGGTAGAAGGAACCATGACACATTTGCTTTCAAGGATAAACAATGACTAGTCCTTAAGTAAGAAAACTCGAGAGCATCAGGTAGTACATATATTCCATCATAAATTCAACTAGTAATTGTGGTGTTTTTATCCAAGACGAGATTGTATTTATGGCTAGAGAACTATATATTTTTATGCCACAGGAAAATATAGACCTTTGTGTCTAGAGTAAGGCATTAAACATTCTTTGGGAAGGGCCAGACATGGTGGCTCGTGCCTTTAAGCTTCAGCCTATGAAGTGGCCGGGGCTAGGGACGGTGGTTCGAGTCCCGCCTGGGGCCCGTAGCGAGACCTAGTTCCAAAAAAAATAGCTGGATAACTGGTGGCATGTGCCTGTAATCCCAGCTACCTGGGAAGCTGAAGCTGGGGATTGCTTGAGTCTGTGGTACCCTAGGCAACGAGAGCCTGTGGTTCCACGGGCAAAAATAGTGAGACCTAGTCTCAAAAAAAAAAAAAAAAAAATTATTTGGGCGACATAAGGATCTATGATAATAGACTGTAGGTTATTTGGTGGTGGGGGCACTGTGGGATCCAGTTCTGCTTTTATGGGTACAATGATGTAAACCAATATTAACTCAAAGAACTGTTTAAATATTTTATTGAGAGTCAAAACAGCTTACCAACAAAAGTACAAATATTAGGTGTCATTTTTAACATCAGAAGCTAAAGGGTATTAAGTGATATTTATCAAATTCAGGGAAATTGACTGGGAATTTGTCTTAATCTGATCACTAGTCAAACCATTAACAGAAATAGCAGCATAAAGACATTACGAAGCATGAAGACTCATAAATTTCCCTAATCACAGACCTTTGAAAACAACTACTAAGAGATTTTCTTCTAACAAAATTCATAGTAAATGAAAAATAAGAACAATAGTAGTAATCAAAATGGAAGAAAACCCCTAAATATTGTCTTCTTCTGTAAAATATAACAATAAAATGTCTTTTAAAAGTCCAGATGCACTGTACATGGAGGTAAGGAGAAATTTAGAAATAGAAAAGAAATATGCACACTTTTGAGAGAAAAAATTTTAAAGAGAGAACCCTGCTTAATCCATGATATGAAATGATAATTTAAATTCAGACCTATGGAATAAAAACAAAACTTCTACTGGGACTCAAGAAAAGGATAATAATCTCAAAGTAGTTTGAGAGAGATAAATCAAAAGAACAAGGACAGAAAAAGAATCTAGCTTATGCTATTTATGATAACTAAAAATATATATTGCATTGCGGGAAGGTATCCAAATATATCACTAACTGAAAGCAATATGAGCAGGTTAAAATTTACTGTAAAACTTAAAATTCTTTATTTAAGTTAATATTAATATTGTATATTGATTAATATTAATATTGTAAAAAATAATTGTATTATTTTGGTAATGCAGACTTACATAGGCTATAAATTGTATTTAAAATTTATAAATATTGTTTCATATTTATTTACCTAAATTTCATGGAGGTAACATTGGTTTACAAAACTGTATGTGACTCAGAGATGTAGGGTCACATTGCTTCAGTGGTATCTCACCATACCATACACACACAAGCAAGACACCCATAGTTCTCTATCACAATCCATTGGGGCACTCCACTTTCCCAGTCTTACTGATAACCTCATTTATACAGAAAGATCGCTAAGGTTTGTTTTTGGTTTGGTTTTGACTCACCTTTTGTTTTGTTTCTCTGTATTCCTTATATTAATGAAGCTATCTGGTATTTGTCTTTCTCTTTCTGAGTTATGTCACTTAGCGTTATAAACTCCAGTTTAATGCACATTGTTGCAAATGGCAAGAGTTCATTTTTTTTAATAGTTGAGTAGTATTCCAATGTGTATATAACATACTATATCTTCTTAACTCATGTCCTTGGGTACTTAGGTTGTTTCCATAACGACTATTGTAGTGTTGCAATGAATACAGACATATATGTGGATAAGATATAGATATGTGGATTTAATATAGATATATAAATTTATCCCTTCAAGTTAGTGTTTCTGCATTCTTTGGATAAATAACTAGGAGTGGAATTTCTAGATTATATACTATATCTATTACTATTTTGAGAACTCTCATACTGTTTTTCTGGGAGTGGACCAGGTTATTTCCCACCAATAATGTTCATGGGCTCCTTTTCCTCCACATCTTGCCTGAGATTTATTGTCTCTGGGTTTTGGATATGGTCATTCTCACAGGTACAAGATGATAACTCAGGGTTTTCATTTACATTTCCCTAATGATAAGTGAAGATGAGCATTTTTTATGTGCCTATTGATTATATGTATGTCTTAGAATATATTTGAAGAGAATGTAACAACTAAATGCAAAATAAAGTAGCCAGAGGAGTAAGTTCAAGGAGTATACTTGTGAATTTTAAATCAATACATAAAACACATTTAAGGTGAAAACCAATAAATGTACAAATCATTTCATTCAAAATACATATATGTATTCCACAAAGAAGACAACATTTTCCCCAAAATGTTGAGGAATTCACAGGTTAATAAACTACTAAACTGGAGAAGGAAATTGCTATGGTCCTAAAAACAGATAATGTGTTCAATATTTTTAATTAAACAGAACATCTACATACCAATTTTTAAATAATGATTTTTTTGTCTTAAGCATCGAAGAAATCAAGGTGAAATGTGTATCTCTTTAGATATAAACAAAATAAGATTGCATAATATTAAAATCTTGGGGAAGTGACCAAATGCTAAAGTAAGTATAAACACAAATTAATTGATTGTAAAATAAGAAAATTTAAAAAAAAATGCATTATTCAAGATTCAGATCAAGAAATGAGAATAAAATTAAAGCAAAACAGGAAGGAGGAATAAATAGAAAAGAGCAGAATTCTTAAGGAAGAGTATGATCAGAATAGTAAAACTATCATTTGAAGAGAATATTAAATAGATATACTATCCAGTATATAATTAAAAAAAAAAACCACTATTCTCAGCAATAAGAAAGCATATGGCATAATTTCAAATATAGAGTATTATTAAATAGGTAAGATAAACATAAGAAAAACTGTGCTGTGTTAAACAAAATTTATATCATGAAATTCTTATTTCCAGTGACTATGTTAAAGGCCAAATCTCAGAAAATTTAGCTTATTTGAAAATAGGAAATTAGAGAATAATTAAGTTCAAATGGAGTCATTAGCAGGCACCTAATAAAATGACTGATATTCATATAAAAAGGTGAAATCAGACTACAAATAGACAGGCATAGAAAAGAGATGACGAAAGAGAGACACAAAGATATTCAGTCAAGGAGACAGACATGAATCAAATTCTTTGCTCCCAGCTCTCAAAAACCTAAACCCTGACAATATGTTGATTTTGAACTTTCAGACTCCAGAATTGTAAAATAATATATTCCTGCTGTTTAACACATAATTTGTTATACTTCGTTACTGCAGCACTACAAACTAAGGCAAACTCTATTTGATATTTTTTATTTATATATAAATTTCACATCATTGTAATCCCAAGTATTTACCCCCCGCCCGCCACTC
>PVHY01014789.1:0-23339 GCA_004024945.1 Uropsilus gracilis | reverse complement strand
TTTGTCGTTTTTAATTAATGAGTAATATTCTATCGTGTATATATACCACATTTTTTTCATCCAGTCATCTGTTTTGGGGCATTTAGTTTGCTTCCATGACATTGCAATTATAAATAGTGCTGCAGTAAACATCTGAGCACAGGTGTCCCTTTGTACCCACATTGAGGTCTCTTTTGGGTAGATTCCCCGAAGAGCAATTGCTGGATCAAATGGTAGTTCTGTTTTCATTAACTTGAGGGTCCTCCACACAGCTTTCATAGTGGTTGGACTAGTTTACATTCCCACCATCAGTGTAGTATTGTTCCTTTCTCTCCACATCCTCACTAGCAATTCTTGTTGCCCGTTCTTTGGATGTGGGACATTCTTACTGGTGTAAGGTGGTATCACATTGTGGTTTTGATTTGCATTTTCCTTATTACTAGTGACAATGAACATTTTTCATGTGCCTGTTGGCCATTTGTATTTCCTCTTTGGAGAAGTTTCTTTTTAGTTTTTCACCCCATTTTTTGGTTGGGCTTCTTGTTTTGCTTTTGTTTATTTTGAGTGAGTTCCTTGTGGATATTTGTTATTAAACCCTTATCACTCTTGTGGAGGGCAAAATTTTTTTCCCATTTGGTTGGGCTTCTTTTAGTTTATACTGTTGTCTCTTTTGCTGTACAGAAGCTTTTTCGTTGATGTAGTCCCATCTTTTTTGTTTTCCTTCATTTTTTTTGTCATCTGTAGATGTTTCCAGAAAGGGATTTCTGAATTGTAATTCATGGAGGGTTTTGCCCAAGTTTTCCTCCATGTGTGTTATCGTTACAGGTCTGACCTCTAAGTCTTTTGTCCATTTTTAGTTGATTTTTGTACATGGAGTAAGGGAGTTTTCTTGGTCCATTTTTTTTGCATGTCTTAGTCCAATTTTCCCAGCACCATTTATTGAAGAGGTGACTGTGCTACTAAAGCATTTCCTAAAAGTTGAGAAAGAAGGAAAACTGCCAAACACATTCTACCCAGTAAACATCACACTAATACCAAAACCAAATTAGGACAGCTCCAAGAAAGAAAACTATAGACCAATTTCCTTAATGAACACAGATGCAAAAATCTTAAACAAAATCCTGGCAAACTGAATCTAACAACGCATAAAAAGCATTGTTCATCATGACCAAGTGGGATTTATCCCAGGGGCACAAGGATGGTTCAACAGCTGGAAATCAATTTACATAATACACCACATCAACAAAGAGAAAAACAAAAACCACATGCTAATATCAATAGATGCATATAAAGCATTCAACAAAGTCCAGCATCCATTCATGATAAAAGTCCTTGAAAAATTAGGGATTTAAGGAACTTACATCAAAATAATAAAAGCCATCTATGACAAACCTATGGAAAATATCATCCTAAATGGGAAAAAACTAAAATCATTCCAGTTGAGATCTGGAACTAGCCAAGGATGCTCACTCTCCCCACTACTCTTTAACATTGTACTGGAATTTTTAGCTAGAGCAATAAGGCAAGAGAAAGACATAAAAGGGATACAAGTAGGTAAAGAGGAACTGAAGCTATCATTATATGCTGATGACTTGATTCTCTATATAGAAAATCAAAAAAAAAAAAATCCGCAGAAAGATTGCTTGAAATATTAAACCAGTTCAGTAAGGTAACTGGATAGATACAAAAATCAACACACAGAAGTCAGTGCCTTTCCTATATGCAAAAAATCAAATAGAAGAAGAAGAATCAGAAAAACTATCCAATTTACCATTGCACCAAAAAAAAAATTAAAATTTGGGAATAAACCTAACAAAAAATGTGAAAGAATTATACAAAGAAACATTTAGAATGCTGCTAAAAGAGATAGAAGAAGACATAAGGAAATGGAAAGACATTCCCTGTTCATGGATTGGAAGAATTAATATTATCAAAATGGCCATCCTACCAAAGGCAATCTACAGATTCAGCGCAATCCCAGTAAAAATCCTAATGACATTTTTTAAAGAGATAGAACAAAAATTACTGAAATTCATATGGAATGACAAAAGACTTCGAATATAAAAAAGCCCCCTGACCAGAAAAAAAGAAAATGGAGGTATTACAATTCCAAGCCTCAAACTATACTATAAAGCCATAATAATTAAAACAGCATGGTATCGGCACAGAAACAGACAGTCAGACCAATGGAACAGAATTGAGTGCCCTGAAATAAAACCACACATATATAGTCAACTAATCTTTGACAAAGGAGTGAAAAACTTACCTTGGAGCAAATTCTATTTGAAACTTTATTTCAAACTCTATTTGAAAATCTAAACAAAATAGATATTTTTCAATGGTCCTTAACACATCATTTAAATCATCATGATTGGTTCAAGAACTAAAAAAAATTTTGAGAAGAAAAATCTTAATGTATCATTACCCACTGGAGATATTACACATTGATAAAGATTAACATTCATAGGAGATACCCAGATCACATAATTTTTATCAATAATTAAGGTAATTTCTCTCTATTATAAACTAGGTAATTCCAGTCTGTTATATGCCATTTTAGTTAGCAGAAATAGATGAAAATGAACAGAAAACTTCCAAATTCATTAAAGAATAGCAAAATTATGAAGCATATAAACCAAAAAAAAACTTAAAGACAACAACAATTGAAAGGGTAATTTCCCTAACCAACAATAATAAGAGCAATCTTAAATACATAATTTCAAGGGCTCAGAAGCAACCTAAAAGCCCCCAAACAGATGACTGTATGAAAAAAATGTGGTATATATACACAATGGAATATTATTCATCAATTAAAAATGACAAATTTGATGATTTTATGATAATATGGATGTGCTTAGAAGAAATCATATTAGCAGAAACAAGTCAAAAAAGAAAAAGACAGAAACCAAATGGGATATAGGGGAGACATATATGTGATATAGGGGAAATATAATATATGGGATATAGGGGAAAAATAAACAAAAGTCATGAGGAAAAGTCAAAGTAAGCTAACCACCAAAATGAAACACACAACTTGGAGATGGAGGGTGGTGGGGAGGGAGAGGGTGATGAATCCCTGGGATTACAAAGATGTGAAATTTATTTATAAATAAATTAACAATAATAGTAATAATAAATAAAAACAATCTTAAATACAATATGTCATTCTTTAATGGAGAGAAATTCACAAACGGGCATAAATATCTGTTAAACAGAATAGGATTCTAAATATTTTCCTGTATGGAAAGATAGGATACATTAAGAATACTCCAACATAAATTAAATTCAATACAAATTAATACATAAATTCAATTCTAACAGTTATCAGAATACCCTATTTTTTCTTTTTGGAATGCAATTACTTTATTATCAAGATCATATGGAAGACATATGGAAGACAAAACTAAAATAAAAAATCAAGAGTTAAATAAAAATAACACTTGCTATGCCACATGCTAGTAATAATCACAGCAATAGTAAACATGGTAATAGATACTGCTTATGTGTCAGGCCCTCTTCTAAAAGTTTTATAAATTATTTAATATAGTCTGACTCTGTTACTATCTTAATTGAATAGATGAGGCTGTAGATGACTTAGTACATTGCCCAAGGCCATACCGTTAGTAACTGTGTGGTCTCACCCTGCAGCTCACATCCTGACCAATACCATATGCAACCTAATAATGAAATATTAGAGTAATTAAAACCAGTTGGTACTGTCATATATAGACCGATAGGTAATGGTGTAATACAGAGTACCATACTGATCCATGTTAGTGTGGATGTTTAAAGGGCTTCTAAAATAATTATGAAAATTAACATGGGGTAATTGCCCCAATCATGTAGGAAAATTTATTAAATCTTATCTCATATTAGTTAGCGCACATAGGAATGTACAACTAAAAATTATAAGAAATGTGATACCTTGTTTTATAATTTACCTTTTATAAAAGATGACTTTTAGAGCAGTGTTTAGCTTACAGCAAAATTGAACTGAAAGTAAAAGGTCCGGGTACCTTCCTTGTTCCCGCGAGTGTACAACTTCTACTATCAATATCCCACAGCTGAGTAACTGTGTGTTTGTTACTATGAATGAACATATATTGAAAAGCTATTATCACCCAATGCCCAGATTTTATATTATTTTTTCCCCTTGGTGTGTACATTGTATGGGTTTGAATACATGCATAAAGACATGTCCCTATCAGGCAGGGCATGGTGGTGCATGCCTGTAAGCAGCAGCCTAGGAAGCTGCGGCGGACTGGGGGGGGGGGGGTGGGCAGCGATTGCTGTTCGAGTCCTGCAGGGGGCATGTAGCAAGACCTAGTTTCAAAAAAATAGCTGGGCGTGGTGACATGTGCCTGTAATCCCAGCTACCTGGGAAGCTGAAGCTCGGGATTGCTTGAGCCTGTGATACCCACGGCAATGTGAGCCTGTGATTCCACAGGCAAAAATAGTGAGACCTAATCTCAAACAAACAAAACAAAACAAAACAAACAAACAAACAAAAAACCCCAATATGTCCCCAATATTATAATATATAAATATCTGTCTCCCTACCCTAAAAATAATTTGTGTTCTGCCTATTCATCCTTCCCTTCCCTTAATCTTTGGCAATCATTGATCTTTTATTGTCACTATAGGTTTGTCTTTTCTACAATGCCATATAGTTAGAATTATTTATAGAGCTTTTTTCAGATCAGCTTGATTGTTTTAATAACTTGCATTTACATTTCCTGCATGTTTTTGCTTTTACGGGTTTTGTGTATCTAAAAAAAAATGCATGGAAGTCATATTGGTCTATATCAGTATTTACATGTTGGATGCATGAATTCCCCCATCTTCAAGTGTTAAGAGTTCACCTGCCATGAAGACACACACAGTCCTCTACTAATCATCCGTTGGGCTCACTTCCCATATTGTCTCACACTCTGTCTTCTCATTCCTCTCTGGATGCTTCAGTTCCTCAGCATTCAAGGGTTAACTTTGAATTTGAGTTCATCTGTTCTGTTTCTGGGTTTCTCTCTATATAACATAAGATTAACACCATCCAGTATTTGTCTATCTCTTTTTGACTTGCATTTCATGGCAATGTAACCCTCTCCAGTTCATCCGTATCAACACAAATGGCATGAGCTTTATCATTTTAGTATTTGATGGTTCATTTATAGAAATTAAATAATATTCCATTGTCTGAGTATATAGTCATTTATAAAACCATTCAGTAGGTAGACATTTTGGTTGCTGGTAAGTTTTGATAATTATGAATAGAATTGTGACAAACAGCCATGTACAGGTTTTTGTGTGCAGACACATTTTCAGCTCACTTTGTTGTATATCAAGAAGTATAAGTCCTGGATCATATAAGAGTACATTTAATTTTGTAAGAACCACCAAACTGTATTTCCCTATGGCCATACCAATTGGTTGATCCACCTGCAAAGAAAGATAATTTCTGTGTAATTTTTATTTTAGGATCAACTTACTTCACAACTACTTTATATATTTATTTGCCTAAATTTTCTTAATATGTGATTTTTTATGGATGTCTTAGTTAATATTGTTTTCCTAGAACATATAGTGTAAAACTTGTTATAATAAGCATTGAGTAAATACAGCTTGAACAAATAAACTATTCAGTTATTCCAAATTGAGACTGTATAAACAGTGTTGATAAAAGTGAATGTTAAAAGATAAAAAAAAACTGATATGTGTATAAAAAATGAAATTAAAAATAAGTTATAGAAAATAATATATTTAAAGACGTTCAAATTGACTAATAATAAGAGAAAGACTGAGCAAAAAGAACAGTGGAATTTATTCCCATTTTACCTATAATAAATATTAAAAGCAATTGTATGTATAACACTGTTATTTATATTAATATATAATTTTGCATTAAAATGTTATTACTTAATGGATATGCTCCCTTAGGAAGGAAAATTGTCCATTTTAATTTCTTAAATTTTGTTCTTTTCAAGAATTATCTAATCTTATCTAAATAAAGGTTTAATTAACCATTTGCCACCACCTCCTTTGAGGAAATAGGAAATGATAAAGGATACAGAGTATTTTCCTATCATTCTTCCAAAACAAGTTTCCTTAACTCACCATACACTGTACAGTTTGAATGTTCCTAGAAAGTCCTATAGCATGAATTTCTTTCAATCCCCAGATTTTGGTATATTAAATTCAAATGGATAAGAGTTTGTTGGGAATGTTAACAAAATAGACTGGTGACTGCATTTTTTCTTACAAAAATATTTTGATAATAATCGTTGCAAATGGATTCTTTGCTTGTCTTAAATTCACAATTAATTTCCTAGTAAACTGAGAAAGTAAGAAAAAGTCTAGCAAAAATTATATATTCAAAGAAGCATTATTGTTTCTTTATTCTATTGAGTTTAATTGAAGGAAATAATCTAGTAATTTAGCAAAATTGCATGTATTTAAATAATAAAGTGATATTCTTCTAATATTTGGTATCTTTACTAAGTTTAAAGACAGAATTATGTCTTTTCAGCTATCCAAACAATTCACAACTTCTCATTTCTCTTATCCTGAGGTAGCTTCATAGCTAAAATCATATCTTAAATCTGCTTTCTGAGATTAACAGTGCCCTCTCCCCTAATTTGAACAAAATAATTGGAAAGGCACATGTACCAGCTTCCAGTTTATACAAGTTCATTTATTTTAAATCCCTTGAGCTCCTCCAATTGGAAAACAATTTTTTGAGTTAATATCCTTCAATTGTTAAAAACTTGCGTCACTGCAAGAGCACAGTGAAACGTAAAGGTCCCAGCACACTGGCAGTTGATTGTGAGGGGATGTGATTGTTCCACATTTAGACTGGAAAGGGTTAGGAACTCTGCTTCCCAATGTGGTTAATGAATGAAAGGAAAGTTGAACCCCTGAGCCAGAGTCAATGACCTAGGGAGTGAAAAATGTCCACAGGTTAACAAGGGCAACTGTTCCTTGCAATAATTCCCAAAGGTGGTAAATGACAAAGGGTTTAATGAACTTCAATCTTTGTATTATTTGTTAACCCATTTCTTGGCATTAGAAAAACAGCTTTGGCATAGTGCTAGAAGTGTTGAATATCTTACACTACATGTCTGTTCGCTTTTGCTACTGATTTACTCATTAATTAATATATTTTATCTTAATGATTCCTGTTACCATGAATTAGCTGTATTTTAACTTTTAAAAATTAAGGATACGTCTTTGTGTAACAGGCAAAGTTAAAATCAGAGTGGCTAATTTTATAATGACATGGTAATAGATTCATTGTTTTCCAGTTGATACAAGGGTCTGCAGAGTCTTTTCTTCCTGAAGGAGGGAATTATGTCAAACTTTTGTTTTAAAGGATTGTTTTCTCTAGGCTGAAGGGAGTGTTCATGGCCAAAGCCAAGTCTCCACCCCGCTCATGTTCACAGACTCAAAATCCCTGATTGGCTGTTGATGAGTCATTCCTAGTAAGGAATCTTATCTTAACACCTGCCTTATCTTTAACATCCTTTTCAACTACTTTTGGAAAAACAACAACCAAAAAAAGAAAAGAATATATTTGGGACTAGTCCAGTTTTTAAACACCTGCCTTATAGATAAAGTCTGTAATTTTAGGCATTTGCAGTGTCTTTAATTTTGTACTCTTAATTTGTTCTGCCACTTGTGAGCATCCACAGACAATCTCAAACATGTGTTTTGCCTAGGTCCTACTGTCAGTTTTATACATTACAAAATGACAATATTCAATGTGTTACTCTTGAAAAATGTATGTACTAGAAAATCTCTATATATCTGACCTCAAAATAAATCACTTTTATGAGCTGAAGAAAAACAAAAACTCCCACTTCAATGAAATAATCAATAATCCTTCATTTATAATTCTTGTCTGATATTGATAAATGTTAATTGAAAGCTAATAAGAATATTTCAGGTTTATATGGCAACTGTGAACCAAAATAGAGCAATTTTTAAAAAATTTACAGATTGAAACTACACAGCTGGAAACCAAAAGCAACAGTTTTCCTTGGGTGCTTAAGAAAATTCAGTTAACTAAATACAAAGTATTTATCGACCTTATTTATCTTTTTCTTGGTATTTAGATGTATCCCATATTGGTGCCTGTGAAAAAGCTATTATTAGGGAATAAATTTGTTTTAAAACTATGAATTTATTTGCTATATAGATAGCACAAATTACTGGGAAATTGTATCATTTATGCTGTTATATCAATGTTACATTGATTTGTTTGTCTAGTTTTCTCCTGGTGTAAATGCTCTGACATTAAACAGTCCTTGCCTGGCACTCACTTTAGATAAATCTAGGCAACCAGAGATTTTTTTGGAAGGAACAGTAGGGAAGAGTGTCTCAGAAGAATTAACCAGCTTCAGAGGACTTGTTTTGCAAAACTAAATTAAGTGATGGGAAATGTCATAATACTAGAAACAGAGTTTTAAAAAAGTAAATAAAAGCCATAAATAGTCTCATAAGGTCCCTTTTATGTTTTACTTGATTGGAGTCAGCTAGCACTAGATTGATGAGCAGAAACAATAAAAAAAAAAGCCAAAAGAAAGTCAGTAAATGTCAGGGAAAGAATGTGAGAAGCTGTGTCCAAAACTATAACGACTATGAGTGTGCTCGAGTTCTTTGAAATGATAAGCCTTAATCAATAGCAAGTATGTGGAAATTGTGAGATAATTAGAACTTTCATTTTTTGATAAGAATATAAAACAGTTCAACCCCACTTGGAGAAGATTGAGTTCTACGAAAATTTAAACATGGAATTATAGTATATCCCAGTAATTCATCTTCTAGCAATATGCATCTTTAATGGGCTGAATTGATTTTTGTAATTAATTCATTGCCATCAAAGGACAAAGATCTAATTTCCTTGATTATAGAAGATGGAGCTACCTTCTTGGTTTCTTGTATGGTAGACTGTTCCTGTCCAGGACCTCAGAGTCAAGGCCATCGTCATGGCTCGGAAGAAAAAGTAACAAGTCAGAGCAAAGAAAATGGGCCCAAATGTCCTGGGGTTCTGACAGTGAAACCCTACTCCAAGGGGCCTATCAAGAACTACCCCCAACTGGTGGATCCATGGGGCAGTGTAGCCACTGGAAGATGGTTATTCTGGATCTGAGAGTGCTAACAGAATATGCTTGTCACCCCTCTCCTCTTTATAATTTCTTTCTTTTGAAATGGGGATGTCTATCCTATCCCTGTCCCACCACTGTTTTTTATAGGTACGTAATTTGTCTGGTTTCACAGGTTTACAATTGAAGAAGAATTTTTATCTTTTCCTTGATTTAGGTGATCGTTAGTTGATAATTTGAACAGGGAATTGATAGTGGGATGAGTTAAGATTTATGGGTTAAGATTTTCATACACTGTGTACCAGAAGGACATGAATTTGGTGATATTTGAGGATAGAATATAAGTATTTAATTGTCTCTCCTCCTGTCCCTTCCCCAACTCATATGCTGAAACTTTAACCCCCAAAGCAACTCTACTTGGAGAAAAAATCTTTAGTGAATTAATTAACACCAATAAGGATATAAGAATGATGCCCCAATTTAATTCAAGTGATGTTCTTGTAGATTTAAAAGACACTAGGAGTAGATGTTCAGAGAACGAAGACCATGTGAAAAGAGGGAGAATTCAGTCATCCATAAATCAGAAGGAGAATTGCACCAAAAATCAACTCTATCATAATTTTTATTTTGAAATTACAACCTCCAGAACTATGAGAAAGTTGCTAATGTAAGCCAGGATATAGAAACAATCCAAATACCCTCAAACTGATGAGTGGTTGAAAAGACGTGGTATATTTATACAATGGAATACTATTCTCCAATCAATATCAACAAATGTGAAGAATTTGTGGTGGCAGGTATGGACCAAGAGGGAATCATATTAGCAGAAATAAATCAGAAAGAAAAAAGACAGAAACTATATGGTCCCACAAATAGATGAGATATAGGAATAATAAACAAAAGGACAAAAAATAAAAATAAGCTGACAGCAGTACTAGGGCAAGTATCTAACGAAGGGGACAGGTGCAAAGGGAGGGAGAAATCAGAAGCAATGACACAAGAATATATAATGAGGGAACAGCATTGGGCAATGCATGATGCGATATAATTATATATATACATATAGCATACATATGTAAACAACAATGAAGAGAAATAAATTACAAAATTAAAATAAATTGCTTGTATAAACCTTGCAATCTATCACTTGACTAATATGATGGACAAAGTGTAAAAAAGATACAGCCACACAAAATGTTGTGCCAGAATTTATAATAGCAAAATTTGGATCCATCTAAATGTTTATTAAATGATTAATAAGTAAATATGCTATATTCCTACAATGGAATATTATGAAGCAATACACAATAATAAAGTACTGATAATATAAAGCTAAGTAAAATAATTTAATCACAAAATATCACATTTGCCTGATTTTATTTATTTGAAATAGCCAGAAAGGTCAAGTCAATTGGGAAAGAGTAGATTAGTGTTTGCCTATTGTCTAGGGTGTGAGGAAGGGGAGTGACTACTTAATTGGTATAGAGTTTCTCTTTGGTATAATGAAAATATTCTAAACTTAGTCTATAGTAATGCTTATGGAAGTATGTGAGTATTCTAAACATTATTGACTTAAATATTGAATTGATGAGTTTTGTTATTTTATCTCAATAATTCTTTTTAATTGAAAATAATCATTAATAATGAGTTTCTTGGTTAATAGCTAATAAATGCAGTGGCACAGTTTATTCAGGAATAAATCTGTCTGAAATGAAAATAGCACCTCTGATTATTCCTTCAAGACCTAATAGCTTATGGTGCATACTTGATTTTCCTCTTCACCACTTCATTCTCCCTTCCTTTACCTTGTTCCCCCTTACTTCTTCTACTGAATGGTTTCATCCAGAAAGCATTAGGAAGGCAGAACAAGGTAGTGACAATATAAGTGTTCTATGGAGACATGAGACTCATAGAGAGTGTAGAGTCCAAGTCAGATGAGAAATGTGCTTATGTAGTAGGTATCTCTTTCAAAGGTTTTCCAATTTCTTCTGATTTAAGAAAAAAGCTTACATGAAGTCAACCTAGGCTGAGGTAGCAGAGCCTGAAGCAGTGAGCATCCTTGTGGAGGACTATCCCATACAGAAGTTGAGTAGGATGAGAAGGAATGTTTATGGGCAAAGTTCCATGTGGGCATCAGAAAAATAGTAAAGTTGCAGAGTGTGGTACTGTGGAAAAACAGCCTGGTTTGACATGTCAGAGGCTAAGTCAGGCAAGAAGTGCGTTCGAATAAGAGTGGCAACCAGAATTTGAGCAAGTAAGGCAGGGCTTCTTCATGTGAATTGTTATCATAACCCAGCATGAGCTGTTAGAACCCTAATGAACTAAACTGGTTTTTCCTAGAGACAAGGAAGGCCAAAGGGAACCAACTATATTGGAGTGACTGAGCAAAGTTAACTGAGTGAAGATGCAATCCTTAGGAAGATAAAACATCTCAAAGGCTCAAAGGCTCAAATAGCAGATGTAGACCAAAAGATTTATACTAAAAAAATGTGAACTTGATAATATTATCCCTTGTTAGGTAAGCCCTCCAATCATGCTCATACATCTTTTTGGATAAAAATTTAAAAAATCTTGTAACATTTTATTCCAAATTCACTACTTCCTTTCAGACATCCTATGACTCAGAACTATTTCCCAAGAATATTATATACTGTTCACAACTTTCAGTTTTTACATACTCTGTTTTCTTTGTTTAGCCAGCTTAAATAATGAATTTCTTCTAATTATTCTTCAAGTCATATCTCAAATCAAAGATAATGGCTTTCCTGAAGTCTTTCTATAATCTCGGAGGCTGTACATGTTCATTTCTCCATTGTACTGACTGCATTCTTCTATTAAATCACTTCATACGTTGGAAGTAATTGTTTACCATCTCTTCTCCAACAATTTGAGTATCAGGATTGCATGATTTCAGTGCTATAAAATATGTTAAAATGATGCCTTCACATAGTATGATCAATTTGAATATTTCCTGAATAATTGAACAAGAGACTTGAGACTCATAGACAAGAACATTTGGAGTCAAATAGTAATTAGAAGGATCATGGTGTTGCCAGTTTTTAATTAGAAAAATAACACACATGGATAATTTCCCTTTCTCCCTTCTTTGCAAAAGATAAATGACTTTGTTCCTTTTTCTTCCTTGGTGAGGAAAAGGCTTTTTAACTTAACAATGTCTTCATGTGCGCTTAGAGTTACTAGTTCAGAGCTCAAAGGAAAAGACTTGGCATGGGCAGGGATGGGAGGAGAATTATTCGGCCAAAATATTTCTCTTCATTTTTTCTTCCAACACTGGGAAGGGAGGAAATATAACTGAATATTATATTAAGCACTAAGCAAGCATAATATTTTTACTCTATGATTAAAGGATATGGTGCTATTGTGATAACGTCAGGTATAATAAATTAAACTAAATAAATTATACGAAGTAACCTCATTTGTAGGAAGTTATTCTGGTTGACATGCCCTATCTTTTCCATTTATAGTTTCCCTAATTTTATGATTTGTTTCCAGCAAAAATCAGTATCGGTGACATGAATAAAACCTAAGCCAGAGAAGAAACTGATGGATAGTTTTATGTGGTGTGCACGGAAAAATCCTCTTCAGGAAAGAATTCAAATTACTAACTGGAAAAGAGTGGGAAGAATAACTCATCTAGTTAAAAAGTATATCAGAAGGTCAGAACTTTGGATATTTGTAAATTAAGGTGTATATTGACATGTCTTGGAGAGATTGAAAATCTACGATTGAACTGACTGCCTCCAATAAAATTACTTGGCTCAAACAATTTCCTATTTCATTACCTCGCTTGCCATGAGGACAAGCAAGTGAAATAGAGCAGTACAACCAGAAAGCCAAATTACACAATAGTTCTGGGAGCTCTTGCTTCATGACAGCATAGATTATCTTGCATTCACTTTTCTCTTCATGTGCATTTATAGTAATCAACAAGTAGCTGTTCAAAGTAGCAAACTCTTTTCTCACATTTGTTTATGCACTTGTTTTTGTACTTATGAAAAACAGGATCGTTTCTTGTACAAGAAGAGAAATTTATGTGAGACCTATTGACTTCATTAATTAGGTCAAAATATAGAATTAAAAAATGCAAGTAATAAAATTTAGAATAAAAATTTTAAAAATGTAAGTAATAAAATTTGGAATAAAAATTAAAAATTGTAAATAATAAAATTTGGCTTGTCTTGGTACTTCATTTAAAATAGTACCAGTTGATTAAAATAATGTTAATAGTGGTCATGTAAACAAATGTGCTAAGGACAATAATCTGAAATATATTAAATCTCATTTTTATTGCTTTAGCTGGTGTCCTAGTTATTATATATTGCATATGATCCATCATACATGTACTTATTTTTCATCTTAGTTATCCTAAGTGTATATTTAATTTGCATGTATAGGATAAACAATCAGATATGAATGTTCAATGAAGAAAATATGATAAAGCTACAATTATTGAGAAAAATATATTTTTTTGCCTTTTTCTTTGTTTAGATTATCATACAAAAATGATGTTATACAAACGTTATCACCTTTAATTGAATTACACTATTAATGGTATTTTTCTAAGTCATTATATTTTCTTTTATAGCATCATTCTTTTTCACTCTGGCACTTAAAATTCTTTGTCTATAGAGGAAAAAATTGATAACTATAATTTACAATAAAAGTATGTTGGTTCTCCAATAGAATGAGGGAATGGTGTCACACAGAGTTGGATTTACTTATCCATGTTCAGAAAAGTAGCAAGATGTTAAGCTATAGTTGGAATGCAATAATGTTCACATCTTATTTTGCTTCAACTCTTTACTTTTTCAATACATATCTTTTAGTGCTGAATGTGTACCAGGTTATGAATTGTACCTCAGAAATTTAGCCACGTAAAGATCCTCCAAAAGAAAATGAGTATCCCCTTCCTGCCCTCTTGGAGCTTAAAGCTCAGTGTCTTTGAGGGAGACATCAAATAATGTATCAAATAACATACCATCATTGTGTGAAAATAGAGTATGTCTAGTATGTCAGAAAACTGGTATTACTATAAAGGATGAAAGGATGACAAGGAAGAGGATTCATCTGAATTAGAAAGAACTGTTCTAAAGGGCTTGGAACTGGGGAAAGAGCTGGGAATAGGATGTTAGACATTTAAAGAAGGGAAAGGTCATCAATTAAAAAAGAAAATGATAGTAGGAGACAAATAATGGTTGAGATAAAAATAAGCATCAGGATGTTCTGCCTGGAAGTAAAAATGGGGAATGAATAAAAAGTGAGCTTAAAAACATAGTTTCTCAATATCTAGTCTGTCTGGAATAGGCAGGAGATGAATTCCTTATTAGAATGAAATGCAAAAGTTAGGACGCTAGTTGTCTTTAGTTTCAGGAAGTGGGCAGGCAAGGGAAAGGCATACTGCTGCCCTAGATGATGGCTACTGCTTGTCGGAACAAAATTTAATCTTAGAGGCATGTGTCAAGGGTATTGTTGCTAGATTATAAGGAGAAAGAAACCCTTTGTTTAAGCAGCACTGAGTTGAGTTCTCTGGTTTATACCTCTTTATACTGACTAACCCCAGAATTGGTTCTATAACAAGAAAATTTCAGAACATGTAGGTGTTCACCAAGTGGTCCTAATTATATCAAGAAAAAATGGAGGTATCCAAAAATCAGATTAGTACAATAAACAAGGATAACAGGGGAAAAAAACGGAAGAAAAATAAGAATTGGAGAAACACTCATGGGACTTCCTTTCTTAAATTTCTGAATGACTAATTTGTCCCTGGATACCACAAACATCAATTACTCATTCCAAAACGACTTAGAAAATTTTTTTTAGTTTTTTTGAAAACATTTTTCAATCATTAGTCTGTTTATATAAACAGAGTTTAGCTATAGGCCCTTTGAGTATTCTTATTTTATGTTATACAGGATACATTTTTGATTGGGTAGATTTCCTCTAAGTCTGAGCCTCTCAGGATCTATTCTGTAATATCAAATAAAAGCAACTTAATTTCACTGTATCTACATGAACATTATGATACTCTCATAAATGTTGACTTGGTCTACCCTAGAATAGAAGCAAAAAGAGACTCTATGGAACAGTCAACAATAGTCAATGAGAAATCTCCAGTTAGATTCCAACCAGTAAAATTGATGTATACTGAAGCACAGTGGTTTTGAGGTAACTGACACAGATTATAGTAAGATTATAGTATAGTAACTGACACAGATTATAGTACTGTGATTAAGAATATAGACTCAAAAAGTAGGATAACTGAGTTTCAGTCTTGCTTGAACAAGATTACTTAACATCACTTAACCTCTCTGTATCTCTGCTTTTCTATTACTAAAGAAATACATAAAAATGGGACCTGCTCCAAAGGCTATTTTGAGTGATAGGATTGAGATATGTAAAAGATTTTGACCAGCTCATTGCAATTATTGTTCTTGTGTCTATTCCTTGGTATGTATACAGCACAGCTTTGGCAGTAAGTAGTCTGGCATGGTCATGCCTATTTTCTGCTCATATAGTGAAACTCTGACAGAAAATTAACTAATAATCATAAAACTCATTGACTCTGCCATGCTAAAAATTGGAATACAGTTAGAGTCAAATAACGGAGAATTTCAATAAAATTGAACTAACCTACTAGTTCAGACAGAATTGACTAACCTAATACCTGTTTGACTACCCTTGAATAAAAGGACTCCTGCTATAACTTCTTTCACATTTATGTTCCCCCATGACACAAAGTATAGAGAGTATGGACAAAGAGAAATCTCATCAAGCTACATTTGGTTAGGGTAGCAGTTAAGGTGTTTTTTTTTTTTTTCCAGATATTATATTTTACATTAGTTGTTCAAGCAGTTTCACTGTGCTCTCACTTGAATTGTTTGAATTTAGAGTTAACTCCCATGCTAATATCCTACAAGTTTTTGACTTGACAAGCAAAATGAACTCCACTTCATTACTTTCTTACTTAACGAACTACCTATTTTTGTTTTATTGTTTCCAGTTAAAAATGATCTCATGCTTGCTGACACATGGTCAGTGGTTATACAAGAAATGTTGATATTTTGTCTTTCGTGCATCAAGTCAGTCTTCTCACTCTCTTGCAGTTCCGCCCGCCAATTTCTTTGAAGCCACTGTCTGTTTGACATGAAAAATGTACTTATAGTCTTGTGGCTAATTATTTCAAGGGTAGATGAAAAAAATCTCAAAAATGACATGATTAACTCCATCTGCTTCAGCTAAAACAATTGCACACTTCAGAATTTCCTTGTAATGACAACTTTTCAGTAATTTATTTTTGTTAAACGTTCCATTCTGCAAATGCTGGACTGATTTTTCTATATATCTTCAGAGACTTAACCCTATCGAACAGCATACTTTAACAGCATAAACTCTCCTTTTGAAATTTTATGTAGCTGAAGTGTTTCTGTTAGTTTTTATCAAATTATTATCATCTCTCATTATTTGGGTCTCTAGCTCACGGCTTTTTAACTTCCCATCACAAAAGAAATAAACCCATTATAGTTGATTGTTCCCACTAAGATATAGGGTGAAGAGGTGTAATTGGGATTTGAGGTTAGATTGAGGAATGACCTTTACATCCCTGACAGATGACTATTATCCCTGCTCCTCAAGAACGTCTCTTCTGTTGCCTCAGAAAGAATTATATGCAATAAAGGTTTTACAAGTTTTGCACCCAAATACAAGGCTGGGATTAAATTTAAGTGTGCTACATTGTAATAGTATAATCATAGATGGGTTATTTAGACTCCCTATCTTTCAGATTCCTCAAATGCTAATGAACATAATTAATACTGGAAGACTCCTGATAGGGTGATTAGAAACATTAATTGAGACAAATTATTTAAAATATTTTATACAAAATGCCCCGACACACAAATATTATTCAGTAAATGTTAGCTGCTATTATTTCTGAGTATATGCATCCTTCACAAGTTTTTGTGAAATAGCTAGTGATTTACATTAAATTACCTCAAATTAAGGTGTGATTGAACATTATAGAACTGAAATTTGTTAATGATTTTATGCAAGTGAAACTTTATATATATATGATTTTACAATCTTGGTTTTAGACACTAACGATAAACTACTTGAAGAGAAAGAGAAGACAAAATAGCAATAAATTTTTCTTTTTTATAAGACCTAGAAATTATGAAGTCAGCAAATGCCAGGGTCAGAATCCATCCACTTCTTGATGATTTCTTCTAGCATATTATTGTCACACTTTTGAATTTTTACATGTATTCTAATAATTTAGTCATAAAGTACTCTGTGGCTTTTTGATTATCATTTTATGTAAATTTTCCTTATCTAGCCTAAGTACTATAGTTCTAATGGCTTGGACTGATAATGTCCTTCAGAAAACTGGTATATCTATCTTAAACTTTAATACAAATAGACCATCAATTCTTCATCTGATTTGACTGTAGTGGCACCTGAACTCCTCTATGTGGAGATTAATATATGCAAAACTTTGAGGAATAACTAAATCCATGGTTTGAGAATATTGGATTATGAGGTGGATCTTGGTTTCTCTGGTGAAGCACCTGTTGTCAATGTGACTGCGAATGTAGATGGCTCACAGTCTTAGCTCTCAGCCATGGAGAGGTTGCTTTATTTGCAGAGACCTACCTACCCAAGCCACATGTCTTCCTGGAGTAATTAAACTTCTTTTTGAAGCATCCTTGATCACCCTAATATTACAGCTTTTTTGTTAAACTACTACTCATGCCTTCCCTTTTTATTTCTTTCTATAGCAGTATTTGATGACACATTCAATATTTTTATATACTTAGGCTTATGTATTCTATATACTTAGGTTTATGCTTTCCCGTAGAATGTAAACTCAATGAAGACAGTGTGGTCTGTTTTATTTACTGCTTAATCCCCAGTGATTTGAAGGTATTGGAGAACTAATGATTATTCAACTGTATATTAAAAGATTATAAATGTAGATTGAATTTCTTACCCTCTGTTAACAGATAAGAGTGAAAAAAATAAGTTTTCAATAAAGTAAATAAAAACAGTGTTTGTAGTTTGGATTTCTTTCCAAAGTTCTGTTTCAGTGAGAAAATTTGCTTATCAATGGTAGTAACAATGGTACCTAGATTTTTTCCTTGATTATTGATATACTCAATTCTTTCATCATAATCTGGGAAGAAAGAAATATGTATGGCAGTCAACATAACCCCTTCCTTTCAGAAGTGTTTAACTGTACTCAACTATCTTTGTGTTATTTAAAATTTTTGCCTGGACTCTGATATAAATTTGGTTTCCAATATTCTTACAAATACTTTATTCTGTCATCCAACAATTCTATTTTTAAAGGAAAGACCCTTTTTTCAATGGGGTTTAGACTTTATAAGACACTATTTTATAAATTATCCTTTCTACCAATATTCATTTCTAGCACTGTGTATAGCAATAACATTTACTGTTTAACAGTATTTCATTATATGGATGTGTCATATTTTATTTATTTTGTCTATGGATGATATTTCAATTTTTGATGTGATAATATAGCTATGAAAATGTTGTGTCATGAGCATGAATTTGTGTGAGCATGAGTTCTCAGTGCTCTTGAGCGTGTAATTTTATGTTTAACTTTTTGAGAAACTGACAACTGTTGTCTAAAGTGACTGTAACAACTTATGTTCTCACCAGGATGTTTCTTGCAATCCCCAACAACATTTGTTTATTTGTCTTATTTATTATAATCATTCTTTTATTGTAAAATGGTATCTTATTGATTGTGGGTTTTAAATTGTACTTCTGGAAGGAGGGATGAGTGTAGGCCAAGATAGACATCAAAACTGTTATTTTACTGAAACTCAGTAGTTATTCTTGACTAAAGACTCTTCAGACTGTTGTAAGCCTTTGGTTACATTCAGAATTGATTTACAGACATTTTGTATGCTTTTTGTACAGGAGAGCTGCAATATTCTCACTTCACCATTCCAGAAGTCCTACCTCAAATCTAATACAGTGCTATGTCTTAACCTTATGAAATTTACATTCAATAGTTGTAATTTAGAGATTTCAGTTTTCATCTCTATTTCCCCTCTTTTTATTATTTGACTTTTCATCATTAAAATATTTCTCCATCAAAAATAAATTTTGGTAGCATTTAACCTATTTCTAGTCACCATATGTTAAATATAATACTTTTCCTTTCCACATACTTGCTATTTCTGTTTATCAATTTTATATATTTTTATTTTAAATGATATTTATACATTTGAAACACATAAAAGTTAAAAGAGAAAATAATAGCTTGTTGAAACTCCACTCAAATACCATTATCTAAATTTTAATCTATTTTAATAGATTTTAATCTATTTCTTTCTAAAATTTTACCTGGTTGTAATTTTCACATGATCATACTGACCAGTAAATACAGAGATTTATTAAGTGATCCCATGAAAAACTCTCCAACTTTGTATTATGGAAAAATATGATAATGATGATAATAATAATAGCACATACTATGTGCCAGGTTCTATCCTAAGTATATGTATTTTGTACATAAATTTTAATTCTTTATTTAAAGTTATATCTTATTATGTTAGAGAATTATGTTATAACTATAATTATAATATATAATTTATGTTTCATATCTGCTCAGTGAGATAGTAACCACTATGATCTCCATTTTGCAGATGAAGAAACCAAAGTACAGAAGGGTTAAATAACTTGCCCCTGATCATTCAGTTGCAAAATAGTAGAAATAGGATTTCAGTTCTAGAATAATTATTGTTAAATCCTATGACTAGCCTTGTTTTACTTGCGTATGCTATTACAGCAGGTTTAAAAGACTTCTTCAGCCAGTATTTTGAATTGCTCACACTTTAGAGATGGCAGAGGACATTTCCCTAGATTTAAAATGGATAGTCACGCAGAATGAGATTGGGAATAAAGAAATCCCTACTGTCCAGACTACTAGGGCTGGAGCAGAGATTCACTTTATGCCTGCTTGCCTAGAGGATAAAATGATAAACACTTGAGGGGTACCCAGCCAGAAGAATCTTGCTGAAACAACAGGAGCTTGAATTATAAAATGATCTACTAAATCACTCACCCCAGCAACAATCTGTCTACAGTAACATCCTAGCTCCAGGGTGAGGATGATCTCAAGCCTAGAAAAGGATGTTTTAAAAAGGTACCATCAATAGCCTTAGCAATCATCAAACTTTGAACATCTGTGTCCTTCTGGATAAACTGGAAGCCCAGGCTGACTGATATATCAATATATTTGGTTTAGACACATTGATGGTACTTAAAACCTGGCAATCTTAAGGCATGCTGGCAATTACACATTGACTGTGTGTCACATATTGACTAGTTCAGACATAGAGACCTTCCTACATTACCCTAGAATGATCAACCTACACAGAATGCCCCGATCACATTCTTTGTCTCCTCAGAACCAGGAAAGCATCTAGACACCCTGCCTGAGCAGCTAACTAAGCAGGATCAGTTCAGATCATTCTAAATTGTAGTAACCATCTTATTTTTCACTTCTTTAATCCACTTGAGACTTTAATGTTCATTTCCCTAAGCTTTATTTGAGCATAGTTTTCTTGTGACCCTCCACCCATAACTGCATTATTGTTTTCAAACATTGACATTGACAGGTGACAGGTAGTGACAGTTTATAAGAAGCTTTTTATGTTTCTAAACATTTGTTTACTTTAACTATTGAATGTAAACTTGGAATTTCCTCAACAGGTAATGTTAAACATATGTCACTGATTAGAACTCAGTATACTCCGTGAAAGTATTTATGAAAATCACGTATACCTCATAGTGTCACAGGGAAATATGTTGGTAGAATATGCTTAGCCTTATGTAATATACATTTAACCAGAGAACAATATAGAATCTTTTTCAAACTTCTTTTTTTTTTTTTTTTTTTGAGACTAGGTCTCGCTATTTTTGCCCTAGGAACCATAGGTTCACATTGCTCGGGGTACCACAGACTCAAGCAATCCCCAGCCTCTGCTTCCCAGGTAGCTGAGATTACAGGTGCATGCCACCACACCCAGACATTTTTGTGGAACTAGGTCTCGCTATGTTGCCCGAGCCGGACTTGAACCGCGATCCCTGGTCCCCTCCGTGGTTTCCTAGGCTATTGTTTACAGGCATGCGCCACCATACCCACCTTTTTCAAGCATTTTTTATTGAGTATATTTAGTGGTGACTATGAAATAAACTTTGTATTTCTCATGATTCGTATAAATAAAGTAGACATTAATATCACCGATTTGTTAAAATAGTTATGTATATATTAACTAATTTCATTGTAGTGGGCGTAAGTGATGTTTGTCTGCACAATTATAATGATATTTTGTTGGATTTTGTTGGAATTTGATAGTAAACTATAATGAAGAACTTGAAAACAACTACATAAGTAATAAAATCAGCTTTAAAAACCAGATTACACTGCAGACAGATGTGCTACCCTACACACACACATGTTAAGTTCATAGATATGACTATTTCTTCCACCATGTATGTCCCTGCTGACGATTTTTAATAAAGTTTTTGTAATGAATTACATTTTACCATGTTGTTCGTAAAGTTAAGTTCTTGAATACAATTTGAACCTGCTTTTGTGATTCATATTCAATATCTTATGGAATGCAATTCCTTTTAGAAAAATCTTAGGCAATGTTTCTCTATTTTTTTGCAAGAACAATAAGAAAATCTTTTCAAATAAACCCGCTGTTTATAATAAATCACTTTTAGAGGTTTACATTCCAATAACTTCAAAAAATATTCTCTCTCTTGACTTTTGATGTTCTAGCTTAGTACAATGCATGGAGATAAATTTCTTTATTTACAAAAGGAGAAATTCTTATTCTAGATTGAAGATTTATCAACAGATATCCAAGAAAGCTAAAAACAGGGTGTTAAATGGATATGCAATTGTACGCATGTACAATTGCTGTTGTTTTAAGAGTTAAAATAAATGGAAAATGTCAATTCTACATTAAAGGAGATATAATTATAAAAATGGTAGAAAAACTTAAAAGTCATGGCAATTTAAGTTAATTTAAAACAATGCTTCTCAAAGCATGGTCCTCACACAGTAACAATTTATCATCATAAAATTTTTATAGCATTCTTTTTTTTAACCCTTTTAATAGCAATATGGCTAGTGTTTGTAACACTTCTTTCATATTTGATATGTTATCTCTGTCTCTTTTAATTATTTTTCTTTATTCACCTACATAGAGGTTTATAGACATTGATCTTTTAAAAGGAGTTATTAGTTTTATTGTTTATATGTTAATTTTCATTAGTTTGCCTAGTCAATTTCTACTTTAATTTTGATTATTTATTATTTTCTTATGACTTTAGATTTAACTTGACCTACTTTTTCGAGTTTCCTAGTATTGGAACTTAGAGGTTTTAATTTACAGCTTCCTTTTTTTCCAATACAGGCATTCAGTTAAATTCCTTCTAATGTCTGCTTTCACTTCATCCTACAGATTTTATATGACACATTTTCATTTTCACTTTGTTCAAAAAATATATGTACTTTCTATTTAGATTTCTTATTTGATTCATGTGTTATGGAGAAATATATTGTCTAATCTTCAAACATTTTGAAAAATTCCAGCTATCCTGTTATTTATTTTCAATTTAATTCCATTTTGGACAGAAGCATATTTTATATGATTTCTATTCTTCTCTTTTTGAAAATATATGACATGTCACAGAATATAATCTATATTGTTAAAAGCTCTGTGTGAGCTAAGCTTTTGATGTACATTTTGATATTGTTAAAAGTGATTTATAAATGTGAATTAGACCTTGTAGATTGATTCAGTTTAAATATGTGTTTACTGATTTTTTTTGCCTGTTGGGTCAATCAATTATTGTTAGCAGGGTGTTAAAATCTCCACTTCTGATAGTGAATGTGCCCTTTATCTTTGAGTTTCTTTTAGTTTTTATTCTCAAGTATTTTGATAATTTGTTGTTTGGTGTTGTCCCTCTTCAAATAATTAATGATCTATGTATGTTTATGTTGACTCTTTATCTTGATAATTTTCCTTGCTCTGATTTATACTTTGTCTGAAATGAATATTATTATTTATGCTTTTCTTAAAAAATATTAGCATGAATGTCTTTCAACATCTTTTCATATTTTTAGGTTATTTAAAGTCTTAAATTCTACATCATTTATAACTTGTGTTTCCTTTGACTGTGTGTGTGTGT
>PVHY01014788.1:0-37582 GCA_004024945.1 Uropsilus gracilis | reverse complement strand
GAGAAAGGAAGGGAGGAAGGAATGCAGGAAGGAGGAAGGGAGGAAGGAAGAGAGGAAGGAAGGGAGGGAGGGAGGAAGGAAGGAAGGAAGGAAGGAAGGAAGGAAGGAAGGAAGGAAGGAAGGAAGGAAGGAAGGAAGGAAGGAAGGAAGGAAGGGAGGAAGGGAGGAAGGGAGAAAGGAAGGAACGAAGGAAGGAAAAGACTGCCAAAGTCTGCAGCAAGGGGATATCTTTGTGGAGAGGGAGCTTCTAAAATTCCTACTTGTCCAAGACAGGCCTGACAAAAATTTAGACAAACTTCCTCCTGACCAAAGGTCCCAAATCACTCTCTTTTATTTTTTAGAACATTTCTTTAAATATCAAGTAAATTAAACTTAATAATTATAAAGCTTGCAAAAGTAAACCCTTCTCATCTTTGTAATGCAAATCTTCTATAAGCCAATAATGCCTTTTTAAGGATCCCTGAGTCACTCTTGGAAATACAACTATCAAGAAAGAAGGGGCCCAGTCTCCTAGCCTCTGTAGAAGGGTGGGAGTATAATTTCAATAAGCATGGTTTAGCAAGCATAGATATCCTAATCACACTGACTAACCTCCCCAGTTTTCCAATATCTTACCCCAGGTTCTCAAAGTCCTCACACCTTTTGTTTCAGGTGAATAGAATTCAATTTTGAATCAAATTTTCCTTGTTGGTTTTAACAAGTGTCTGGTAGCATTTTCTCTTTATATATTTTACATACACAATCCAGGGTGAGACAAAAGTATATACCATCAAGTCAGGACATAGGATAGAGGAGAGTTAAAGGATCAGGCAGAGAGGTGGTCAGAGATAAAGTCATTTGTTGTGAAACTTGTGTGTTGGTCTTATGTTTGCTTGTCTACAAAAGTCTTCAATGTAGGTCAGGCACGGTGGCTCGTGCTTGTAAGCTTCAGCCTAGGAAGCAGCCGGGGCTAGGGATCACGGTTCGAGTCCCACCTGGGGCCCGTAGCGAGACCTAGTTCCAAAAAAAAAAAAACAAAAAACAAAATAGCTGGGCATGGTGGTGCGTGCCTGTAATCCCAGCTACCTGGGAAGCTGAGGCTGGGGATTGCTTGAGTCTGTGGTACCCCGGGCAACGAAAGCCTGCGGTTCCACGGGCAAAAATAGCGGGACCTAGTCTCCAAAAAAAAAAAAAAAAAAAAAAAAAAGTCTTCAATGTAGTGTTGAGGTGTATGTCAGGATTACATCTTGTTTTTTCATAATCATAATTACCATTTCCTCATGGAGATATTTTAACAATGAAATATAATAAAGAGGGGAAGAAAGTAGAATGCATTCGCTACTTAGGAGGATTTAAGAAACAGACAATGGATGTGTGGCATAAAAAAAAAAATGAAGGATGGAAAGCTTTGTTCATTTGCATCTTTGAAAGTTCTTGGAAGTAACCTAACAGGAAAATGAAATGACTTGAGAGACAACAGTTACTTCAGCAGGTAAATATTCCAATTTCTAGTGAAAAATAACATAAGACAAGAAAATGCTACACAACTAGACACCTGCTCATATCATTGCAACAAACTTTGTCATCTGTCTCGGCAAAGAGAGAATATAAGATTAATGGAAACTGTGAAGGCTAAGACTGCAGAGGTATAATAAATGATGATCTATGGGGAATATAAATACTCAAAAGAATAATCAATATTAGCTTCATCTTAACCAAATAATGCATGCACTGAATCAGATTTACATTTTCAATTTCAATTAAATCTCTATTTAAGATTGACATATAATGTTTATTTATGTCCACTTTCACCCATTAAATGACTTCAGGAAGGATGGTTAGAGAGTCATTAAACTTGAACTTTCTAAGATTTAATAAAGCTCTACTAAAATTTGGTTTCAAAATTTGGGTGAATTTTTATGTCTCATTCACATTTTTCAACATAAATTTAAAAATGTATATACAATCCTGTGGTCATTACTGTAGTATTTTTATTGGTGATCTCACTGTATTAAAATAATTCTCTTCTTTAGCTCTAAGAGAATAAATGATACCATGAAAAAAAAATGGGTTCCTTTAAGTCCTAAGTAATGTATAGAGACTTCGTACTACCTCTAAGTTGCAGAGTATTTTCTTTCACTCTGTTATATACTTAATGTAGTCTTCATGCCAGATTTACAGAGGTAGTAAGATGGGTCAATCTGTAACCCTTGCTGTGAAAATGCCAAGAGTATATCCCTGCTATTATGAGAACTTTTTCCTACACAATTAACTGTCTTTCATAAATTTTCACTTTTCCTTTTAATCATCCTTTTTTTATGGAGGCACTAAGTAACTAGTATAGATTCTAATTATACAAAATATTACAGAATATTCTTTTATGAATTCCTTCAAAATCTCAACAAGGATTCGTGTAAATAAAAACTAAAAGAGAAATGAAATGCACAGCCCACAAAATATTCTAGTACAATGATTCTCACTTCTATACTTCAGATAGTTTTAATATTTGAGAAAAATAAGAAATTTTCAAACTTTAATTTATCCAAGCTCTTTAACATAAAATCCTTATTCAGCTTGATCTATCTTGCATGGTATTTTCTTTTCTGCCTACAACTATGTAACAGGAGAATGTGATTTGGATCCCTCAGGGCTTTTTGCATAAGCTAAAATATATTTTTCTGCATTTGGAATTACTTGCAGGTATTCTATAACCCTAATATATGCATCACACAGTAACCACATCTGTTCCACCACAGGTGATATGAGCAAAGCTTCCACAGAACTGCTCAAACATTCAATAAAACAGTTAGGCAGATGTCTTTGAGTTTCTTTGGTGTACAGTTTTGCTAGATTTCATGCTGATTATGCAACAAACAACTGCTAAATGTGTGCAATAGTGAAATATTATTGACTATAGTTTGAAAAGTTGAAGCTAAATTTCAGATCCTAATTGTACAGCTGCACATACAATCTACCTAAAAGAGAATAAAACTTGCAAGACTAACTCTGAAAAGCTGCCTGCAGAAAAGCGGGTAACCACATAAGTCTCTCAGATAGCACCTACATATTACTGAGCATGTCAGTTTTTTTAAAGTGTGACTTTACACTCAACCAATGTTATCATTAGAAAAAGTGGGACTTGGTAACTCATGTTAGTCTATTTTTACCTATTAAGATAAAAGTCGGATAAAGAAGCTCATTAAAGTATCTGTCTCTATTCCAAAAACTATCCTGATCATGGTTAATAGAAACTGTAGTTTCCCTTATAAGACTGAAAATGCTTGGAGAGAAGCTCAGAATTAGGTGATAGTGCTGTATCCCTTAGACTGAATGTAATGGATCAATGCATTGACATTGATGTCAACATGCTTTTTAATAAGAGGACATATTAATAACATCTTTACTTTCAGGGGTTTACCATTGTCTAGATAATATTATTAAAGGTAAGCATTTAGATTTTTAATACATTTGGCCTTTATACTTGCTTTCTGATAAAATGATACAAAAGATTTTTCATCTTATTTTTCATTTCATATGCAGATATCATGGATTGAAAATTCTCTTTAAAAATTATATAGCTTCCGTATTTCTTCTTTTCTTTTGATTTAGTTGTGCTAGAGATATGCAACCCAAATACTTTTCATTCATTCACAATTAGTCACTCTCCTTGAATAGTCTATATTTAAAAACCTTAAATCTTAGTAGAAAAACAACTATAAAGTATATAATCATCAGTTAATATATTTAACAACTAAACATTAAGTGTTCAGGCTTTCTAGATACTACTCTAAGAACACTTTGAGAATAGAGAAATCCTCTTTCTGTGGAACTTACAATTTATTGTGAAATGATGGATAAGTGTCTCAAGAGGTACAATTGTGTGTATGTTATATTTATCTTCTATTATTTAAGTATATTTCTATATAAATTTATGTGTTTTAAATGAATAAATAACAGTAAATGGCAATGAATATAGAAAGGAACAGATGGAATGTGAAAGTTGGAATTGCGATAAGGTAATTTTATTTTGAAGTCAAGCACCACTGGAAAAATAACTTTGAAAAAGACAATGTCTCTAGCTTTGCTAGATGTGTGTGGATATATATACACTGTATATACATGTACACATATAAATATGTAACTATAGTTTATCCATACTTTATCCAGTAGAAATATGTTAACAACTTTCCTCTTCTATGGCTTGGGAAAATATTTAAAAGGCATTAGTTTAAAAAAATCAAGGATCAGTAGTAACTGCAGAGCTAAAATTTTCCTTACTGTAAGCAATCTGGAAATTTGGGAACCAGCATTAGAAAGAATACCGGGATTAATTGATATAGTTAAAAAATGAACTCAGAATCTTTGAAACAGGTAGAATGGTTCAATAGGAATACAAATGAAGAACTATAAGTCTAAGGGGATTTGTCTAGAAGCAGCACTGTAAAATTATACAGAACAAATAGGAAAGTATATTCTAGAAGAACTCCACAGTGGGGGGTTTCTTATAAGTCACACCTAATCAAGGCTGGGCTGTTTCCAAGTATAGTATAGGAGAGTACAGGCTGGAACATCAAATTCTGACATAATCAGGGCACCTGTGTAACAGCTCTAGGATTCCAAGATAGTGATGTTTTGGGGGCCATCTTGGGAAAAGGCAAGACGAAGCATATAGACATGTTCTCTAAAGTTACATTCTGGTTCATTACAGTAATTACCCTTGTATATATTTTTTCACATTTCTTTTTTTTTAATGTGTTCAGCAAAACATTACAGAATGGCATATGAGCAATGAAAATAAAACAAAAGGAAATGCAATCAATCAAGTACAAGCTTCGGGTGGTTAAACTATTATATAATCAGACTTTCCATAAAAATAACTTTGTAAATATTCCTACAATGCAAACTATATCTCAGTCTTACCTTCTATTTAGTAACAGGTTGTATTCTGGAATAAACATATAAAGAAGAATTCAAAATTTTCACATTAAAGTAAGCTGAATCAGTTTTATAGATATACTTAATGGATAAGCAAATACCAATATTGGTAATAATCCTTATGACTTTAAGTTTAGAGTCTAAGATGGTATACTCAAAAATTAGGAAATTTTATATTTTAAGTGAAAAATCAAGTTGTAATGGAATGTAAATATAATCATATCTTAGTACACGGTCATAAAAACACATTTTTATTCACTGCATATAACAAAAAGACCTAGACATTTAGGCATTAATGGGTTAATTGCTATTTCCCATAATGAATGCAATTATAAATATATTTATGAAATAAATTTATCATTTTTGTTATAAATATCTTTTATAATAGATTTAATTTTTTTCAAATTTGAAATTTAAATGATGATTAATTTAGATGATGGAGGAAGATATGGAACTCAAAAAAGCATGAATTGTCATCACTTGCAAATTACTGTGAGACGAGCTTGTTTGTTAAATGACCCCATATGACACAGTGAGTGTTCTGCGCTAGAGATACGTCTGTGTTCTGAGAACACTAATATACTGTCACTGCTTTAAAATTATCTGAAATTACATAAAATAATAAAATATAAATAAAATTTTTGGATTAAAATATTAAGCATACAAATATAAATTATATATGCTATAAAATATAAGATTGTAAATTATAAAGCTCAAATTTACTTTCTACATCAATTAATTTCTATTTTTCCCCATCATAAAGCAAATTAATTTCTTCAAAAAAAAAAACATACCAGAATCTTCATTTTCATAGTCATTAACAATTGTGAAAAACCCATTAGGTACTTCCAGCCACGTGTAAAATATTAAATATTTAAATATTCTAGAGTATTTATAATAAGAACTCCGATAAACATAGATAACAATGCCAGTGACTAACTCCCATTCCTGTCAAGCTACTACCTTTTTGAATGTTTCTGAACCACATCATAGCAGAGATATGAACAAAACCACTGCTGATTTGCACTTTTATTTTCAAATACATATTCTTCCCAAAAGTTAATTTGATATGGTACTGTCACATTGTTGGGAAAATTCAGTTTACTTTACTTTAAAAAAAAATGCTACAATGGAATCCTAATAAGTGGTTCAAATAAACTGGAAGAAATTTTACCATGATTTTGTTTCAAAGACTGGTAATATTAATATTAATGAATGATGTTAATTTCCCCAATGTTCAGTAAATTGACTTTGAGGAAAAATTTGGTTTTTACATTAACAAAATTCTGGTTAAAAAGGAAAAATATTTCACACTGAAATGGCTCAAATCATAAACCCTCATTATTAGATTTAACAGGCAGTTTTAAGGGGGTTAAAAATTCTGGTTTCTAATCAGAGAGATATAATTTGTCACAATAGAAGACAAGTTTCCAAGGGTGTTTAGAGGAATGATAGTTTCATATTGTTAAATTCTTAAAAATCACCTTAAATAACTCAACTGTTGTATAAACATGACATATTCATTCACTGAAGATGTTTTATCATATCTGTGCACAAAGCAGAACTGAAGCAGACAGCATGAAATTAAGGTCAGAGTGGATGTGAAAACAACACATGGTAATAACTGAATAACATACAAAGAATCTTATTTTTACTTTTCAGAACAGAAGACTTTACTATCATAGCCATCATTGTTTATTCTTCAGGAAGGTTTAAAACTTTTATGTCACATGTAAAATGATACAAGATTGAAATTAATTCTTGTACAATTATTTCCAATAAGACCTATGAAAGTTAGATGCAGCTACCATTAAAAATATATTGCTACATTACATTTGATTTTATGATTTAGATGTGATATATGGGTTTCCTGTTGCTATCTAGGATAGGAAAAGTTTGTGAAAATCTTATCACAAGGGAAACTATCAAAATTGTCTCATCTCTGTCTTTCTGATTAGAAAAAAAATACAACAATGTTCCACAAGATTATATATTCATACAAGATTATATGTGTTATTATTGGCATTTTACGCACCACTTCATATGACCTCAGGGCTTTTAAACAACATATATATGGGATGATTCTGTTATCTGAAAATGCTAAAGAAATCACTTTATTTCATTTTAATTATTTCAAAATATAGTTGTTTATATCATAAAGTCCTCTAGTCCTCTACCTAAAATCAAATAAATATACTTTTGAGATATAAGTAAAATCTTACCCATTGAATAATTGGAATAGTCAAATGAGTAACAGAGCATAAGAATGTATTCATGTATTAAAATAACAAGCTTTGCTATAAATAATAATAATGGTGTGCTACCTTCCTCATTTTTATCTTATCCAGTTACTTCTCTTTAAAAGGAATTCTAAGGTAGCACAAGTTATAAAATTAATTTTAAAAATTAAAAGCATCTCCAAGTTAGCAATGAACTCTTCAAATGTTGATTCTATACCATTTTCTCATCTCTGTCATTGTTTTTCCATCTTGAATTCCTAGCAAACATGTTAGAGTATTTGATTTTTTATTTGATATCTCTGATTTGATTCAATCTTATCTCCTATAGGTTAAATATTTTCCCTTTCTGCTAATACATAATTTCATCTGATCTTTTGAATTACTAATGTCAGAATCTCTTCACTAACAAATATTCAATAGATTTTTAAATTTCAGTTATATATCTTCATAATTAAAGTTCTATACCAAACATTTTTGCACTTTTGTCATGTTTCCTAGTGATATATTCAACTTAATGTGTTTTTAAAATGGCATATATAGGTGACAAATTCTAATTTTGACAGTCCTACCATTTGCAGTCCTAATGTAGTATATTATGTACTATATAATGGTTTTGCTCCTAGTTAAAAATACCATGTGCTTGGTATCTCTTGCTGATTGCTTGACCTTATAGCTTTTATGTGTAACAAGATCCTGAAGTCAAGTATATTCTCATCTGAAGATTATATGGGCAAATACACTCTACTCTGAAGAGGATCTGAGTTGACTTTAAGTCTAGGGAAATTGCAAGTAATGCTTGCCTTAAATCAGGTTCAAATATTGAGTGACTACGATCCCAGTGCATCCAATGAACCTGTAAATCTCAGGAAGAGGAGGCTTCAGAGGTCATTACCTCCCAGAGAAGGTGTTTTTCTCTGTTATTATTGTTGTATTCCCACACCATTTCTTTCGTTTTGAGTCAATAATCTCAGATGTGCCCAGTAATATTTGTTTGTTTTACAATTTATTGAGATATGATTCATATAACATAAGTAGAGGGAGGAAAATTTCAATCTTTTGCTTAAGGCTATCCATATATCCTAGTGCTGTTGAAAAGACTTTTTATTCTAACCATTTTGCACCCTTATTGGAGAGCAATTAACCATAAATACCAGGTTTATTTTTGTGTTTGCAAACCTATTCCACCAATCAATATTTTTAAATATGACTATCTTTATACCATTAACACATTTTCTTGATTACTATAGCTTTGTAGTGTCTTGAAATCAAATGGAAATCTTCCAAATTGTCTTCCTTTTCAAAATTGTTGGGCAATCCTATGTCCTTTGCCTTGTCTTATTAAGTCTATGATCAACTTGGTAATTTCTGAATTAAAGAAAGATGGAATTTTTAATAGAGATTGTGTTACCTGTACAACAAATTGATGAATATTTTCACTTTAGTCAAATTATATATTCCAGTAAATGAGCATGGAATATTTTCCCATTTACTTCTGCTGTTGCAAAGCTACTGGTTTTCAAAGCTGCTACAAATTTTGAAAGAGGGATAGAACAGAATAAATTAATATGCCACAAAGTTTGCTGTTTTTACCAAATTTGCTATTTGTTTTCTTGACTAGACACTTCTACAAGCATTTGGAAAAATCCAGAGTTTTAAAAAAGTTGATTTGAAATTTTTTGCCATGGTTTCTCATTGATTTTCTTGGAGTGGAGTTTTAAAAATTCTTACTTTGCTAATCAAGAAATGGGTTTCCTATTATTTTAACGGAGTGTTGGCAAAGTGAGGATTACAGTCCACCTATAATGGCTGACACCTTAAAATTGTGGTCACTCATCCAACTCACTGAAATTACACTGTAACAAGAGTTTCTATTCTGTGTAGCTCTGATCTCTTTGCTACAAAGGTAAATGCCTACATAATATGATGAATAACTTTTATAATGAGACTCTGCTTTAGCTTCATGACCACAGTTCTCATGCAGATATTGGTCTCTGAGTTTCTAGCAATCTGTACAATTTTATAAAAATTTAGCAATTTTTATAAAACCTTTATGAACATGAAAGATAAATTGCTTATACGGTATTGTTAGTTATTATCAATAAGTGAACTGAATAAGATCTCCTCAGGTGAAATAAATGGAAAGAAAATTTCTACCAAATAAAAATGTATGTGTTTTTTCTCTATGTGTAGCTAAATAAAGAGATTAAATGACATTAATGCAATAAATAAGGGCAATAGTTGGCAGAAAATGCGACGGAGAGAAAAGAACAATTTCAGTATAGTCCTAGAGATTACAATAACCTCATATGCTCTTTATTCTCTCTGTGAGGCAAATCATCATGATTGCACTATAATTTTTAAATAATTACAAAACAAAGAAAGCATCACACTATGAAATTGACTTTATATCAACCTCTTATATTTCTTAGAATAACTGATTCTTATAACAATTCTTAGAACAATTGATTACATAGATATACACCTAAAGAGAAAGGACCCTCTATTTCTGAATCACATACAGTGCTGTAGACTAATAATATTTTCAAAAGTTGTTTTGCACATTATAAAATGGATGAATACAATAAAATACTTAGGCAACACTTCATTTTCTTTCATAATGACAGTAACAAATAAGTAAAGGTTTCCAAAATTTATTTATCTAGTATTCAACTTCAATAGCACTTTAGGAAAGTTTAACTACATTGTTAACTGCCAGATTATTCTTCTGATTCTTACAAGTTTAGTAATAGATGTTTCATTTTTGATAAATTCTAATATCAAAACACGAACAGTTTTTCTTATGCTTGATAGATTTTATGTGACTACTTATGAATTAGAATTTTATTGAAGATCTGGGAAGCTGTGTCATCTTTACTGAGGTCATTCAATCCTTGAGAACAGATGTTATTTGCAATCATATTGTCTTTTAATTTGAAAAGGTATTACCAGAGTAAGAAATCTATAGAAAGTGTACAAAGTCAAGTTCATACAAAGTTTAATGTTTATAGCAGACCTACTCAAGAGACTAATGCACATACTATGTATTTATCTGAGTCAGTAACATTTTATGGCCATGTGTTTCTGTGAATAAAATACATTAGTGTGAATTAGCGCCTTCTCTGGTGTTAGAAGGTTTGCAGAAAAATTAGACAATGAGGGATGTCATTTTTTTCTTTTCCTTGATCTAAATTTTTGTTATGTATAGTAAAAGTGACAAATTTATTCTCCATCCACTTTTTATTAGTTATTATATACCCTCTTAAGCTTGAATGGTACTAAATATATAGCAAAATAATCTGACATTCAATATGCAAATTTACATATGAATAGATTAAATTAAAATTGAAAAATAATATGAACTTCAAGCAGCCCCATTACTTCAAAATTTAAGTTTAATGTCTTCTTAAATATCTTAGAATTATTTGACAGATTTCAACTAGTAATTGTCTGAAAAATATAAAATGCATTTTGCAAGGAATGGAAAGGTTTTAGCTCTTTTTTGAAAAAAACTTAAAAGTTTTCTGCTACATTTTGAATATACCATATTGAAAGATATTTGAATATTTGTATTACTTGAGTATTTATACATAAGGGTTTTCAGTTATTCATATGGTTTCATTACTATTTTCTTTATGTATGGCAGGAAAATGCATGTGTATTTAGCATAGTACTTACGGATTTCAACTATGCTTGCAAGACATTGATTGTATAAAGCCATAGTCTAAAATGTTCCTATTAGTACTGCTTTTGCTGTATCCCATATAGAGCAGTACCTTTTGTTTCATTTACATTTTCTCTAGATTTTGTTGTTTTGTCAGTTTTAAGTTGTTTGTTTGTTTTTTTTATCACACACCTTCTCCAGGTGTTTTTATCTACTGCAATGTCCTGTTGACTCAATAATCACTAAGTAATATAATGTCCATCTCCACATCTTAGAGGATTTTTCAATTCTATTTTGTGGTTGATTTCTAATGTGATATCATTATGGAGAGAAAAAAAACTCCATATAATTTTGATCTTCTTGAATTTATTAGCATGTGTTTAGTTGCCCAATTTGTGCTACAATTTTGAAAATGTTCTATGAAGAATGGATAGTCAGATTTTGGGAGTATAACATTCTTTTTTTTTTATTACAATGCTCTTTAAATGTCTTTAAATCTACTTAGTCTGTTTGCATGTTGATTCTCTGACTGATCCACTGATGTAAATTGGTAGGTTCAAGTTATTTTATGCCACTGTATCACTGCAATATTTGTTTCTAATTATTGCTAATAGTTGCTTTACATACTGTGGTGCTATTTTATTTGGCAACTATACACCAATGAGAGTTACATGCTCCTACTGTATTGATCCTTTAATTATAGTGTCAACCCCTGACTCTTGTTATCTGTTTAAGCTAATAGTTGATTTTGTCTGATACAAGTTTGCAATCAGCAACATTAATGTTTGTTTGGTGAGCTCAGTCTTTTAAATTTAGGATGATTATTGGGACATGGGGACTTATTATTGTGATTTTATCATTAGTTTTCTAATTCTAGCTATGTATGTCCTATCTTTTGAATTTTCTTCTCTTTGATTTATATAGGAGAGTTCTTTTTAATATTTCTTGTATAAGGAATGTTTAGTACTAGCAAGCTCCTTCAGCTTTTGTTTGTTTAGAACAACATTTATTTCTCCCTCATCTGAAAGAGAGTTGCATAATAAGTACAGACTAGTTATTTTTATCTGAGTATTGTGAATGCACCATTCTATTTTCTCCTTGCCTATATGGAGTTCCTTTGAGAAGTTCAATGTAAGTTTGATGGGACTTTGTACGTAACTTTGTAAATCACTGCTTTTTCCTTCTATAGTCTTTCTCTCTTTATTTCTATAATTTAATTACTATATTGCTTGCTCTAGATCTTGCTAAACATATGTAACCAGGTGTGTCTTTAGTTTCGTGGACTTTTATTTTTCATTTCTCCCAAAGGTATGGGAAATTTTCTTTTATTATTTTGTTCAATATCTGCCTCTGTCTCTGTCTCTCTCTGTCTCTCTGCCTCTCTCTCTCCTCTCTCTCTCTCTCCTTTCTTCCTTACCCCTACCTCCCTCCATACACATACTCATTTTTCTTTATGTTGTCCTTTGTAACATAGTTGGAAAATTTTCAAAATCCCTTTTCATTTTTTTTTTTCATGTCTCATTCCTCTTAATTATTTCATTTAGGTCCTTAGTGTGCTCCTGTCAAATGGTGTTGGAAAAATTGGACAGCCATGGGCCAAATAATAAAACTAAACCACTATCTCATACCATATACAAAAATTAACTCAAAATAATTAGCTGTAAGTCCTGACACTATAAAATACTTGGAAGAAATTTTCAGAAAAAATATTCCACAATTTTGAGAGTGATGTCTTTAGAGACTTGTCTCTAGCAGCAAGGGAACAAAAGGAAAAACAGCAAATGGAATAAAAGCAAAGTAAAAAGCATCTGTCCAATGAAAGAAGCCATCACTAAAATGTAGAAACAAACTACTGAATGGGAAAAAATATTTATACTTTATACATCTGACAAGGGGCTGATCCAAAACTTACAAAGAGCTCGTACAACTGAAACAAACAAATGAAAAATACTACACGAAAAAAACGTAAGAAGAAAGCTCAACAGACAATTCTCCAAGCAATACCTGCAAATCTGTAGCAGACATATGAGAAGATACTCATTACCTGTCAGCAGGGAAACAATCAAAACAACAATGAATAGCCCATATATAAAAGATCACCAACTAGTTTTAGTGAGGATAGGGAGGAAAAGGTATCTTAGTACCTTGGTGGTGGTTATGTAAAGTGGCCCAGACCCTATGGAAAATAGTATGGAGGCTTCTCAAAATATGAAAAAATATCCACCATATAATATAGCACTACCATTTTTCAGTATCTATGTGAAGAATTAAAAAGCCACTAATTCAAAGACATATGTGCAGTCTTATCTATACTTACCAAATGATGGAAAGAATTAGTATTATTTTGCCAAATGTGATTGTAAAATACAGTTGTTACTGAATTGATATTTTATCAGTTTCTATTGTTTGCTGCTTCATTCAGAGATAAACTACTATTTTATACTAATATCTTAGACATTTGAATTATCACATGGTTTAAAGATACACAGACATTTCTAAAAAGGGTCATTGTTTTACCCTTATTTTAAATAGTAGAGGAGTTAATAAAGTTAAACAGTGAACTCCTATTTGAACCATGAAAACATAATAAAATTGAAATAGAGTGTCAAAAATACTTTGACTTCTCAGAAAAAGAGGTCTCCTTAATTAGTATGAATCATTATACTTTCATAGGAAATTGATGGTTCTGATTTTTTGCATTAATTGTTGTATTAAGAACATTTTTCTTGTAGATTTATTTATGTCATCTCTTCAAATGCTTTCACTATATTTAATAATACATTGATAGACCTCAAAAATAATTCATAAATGTTAACAAAAATGCTCCGAAGTATACATTTGGAATAAAATTTAATTTAAATGAAATGAATCCGATTTAAATGACTTATATACTACCATATATCTTGAAGTATTTTTAGATCCTTTTTCTTACCTTTAGTATTTGTTCCACATCACAGACACATCTCTTTGAAAATTACCATTTTGAGTACTTATTCATAATCTGTATTTTATTAAACATTAATGTAATTGCAAAATGAAATGAACCAAAACAAATCAGTCACTGAAAATGAGACACATTTGAAGCTTTGTGAACACATTTCACTGAATTTTAAACAAAGATGAAAACAAGCAACTTTTCATTTTGTGACAAAATTAGAAATTTTGGTATGTATATTCACTGTTGAAGATGTTTATGCATTGACACTTCTGTTTAGAACATATGTATTTATTTAATAAAGTAAATTCATCAAAGAAGTGATATCCTATATACAGAAACTGCCTTGTTTTAGAAGAAAATAAAAGCTATATGTATTGTATTACCCAAAGAAACATAGTCACAAAGAAACATATGTGAAGTACATATTTACTTCTTAATACAGTAAGATTATAAATAAAACTTACCTACCTAGAAAAAACTAGATCAGTATTTAAAAAAGGCAAAATTTATATACCTATCTAGAATATACTTCTTGTTTTCATGTACACTAAATATAGCTAGAAATAGAAAAAAAATGTTATATTTCTAGAATGTGAATTCTCATTTTATATTTGTGACACTGGCTACAAGTGAGTTTTCATATATGTGGAATACAAGTAAAATACCTTTAAGCATGTACAGGGATACTTGAAGAAATTGTAAGTAAATTTATAAAAATTAAATTGTGTAATGTCTTCTAACTAAATTTGATATCCCTGACTATATGTTCAACAACATGAAATAGGATGGTGTTAAATATGCCTTTATACTAAATATAAATCCTTAGAACTCAATAAATGTGATGCTTGACTTTTTTTCTCTCTTTGGTACCTAGAACTTTGACATAAATGATCAGTTTAAATTTATCTGGAGAGAGTATCCATCTGCAACAATTCCTGAAATATATTTTCTTATTTTAACTAGTAAAATAAGGGGCTAGGGTAGAGGTGAGAGAAAGTAATCAGTAATTAATATAATTAAAGTAATCAGAGATAGTAAATTACAGTACAAATACCAGTTGCTCTCCTAATTATGTTCCCAAACCCCCATATACAGAAAGATTGGCAGACCTAATTCTCTCCAAATTTGAAAGATGTGCCTAAGGAAATCAGTCTTTTGTTGTATACATTATTAGCCTGGAATAAAGTATTCTCTAGTTTTACATTTGGGAGATCATTTCTTGATAATATAAGCTAACTTGAAATATGGATATTAACACACTCTACCAGCCACAAAGAGCTTGTGACCCATTTCACTCAGTGTAGAAATTTGCATTAAATGGATAAAGTTATATAACCATCTATGCTATTTTCTTGGATATTTCCATTCAATTGAAAAGGTGTTTTAAGAAATCCAATAATATAGTAGTTTACCAGAGTAAATAATAGTTATTGTCCACGGGCATAACAGGTAGGTAGTTTGGGGAGAAGAAAAGAGCATTAAATTAACAATTACTTTACACAGAAACAGCTGAGATTATATTAAATCTGTATGGATCATAAGGAGGAAAAAAATTATCAAAATACAAAATTAAATACTGATATCTTCATGATCAAATGGAGTTATAGTTGATAAATCATTAGAGAAGTACCTCTCAATGTATTCTATTAGTACAATATTACCTGGATTTTTTATTTTTATTTTATATAGTTGTCATAATTATTATTTTAAATATAGTATTATGTTATATATATTATTATATTATGTATATTTATCATTGTCTACCCCTAGATTCTCCTACCACCTTATCACCCATGAACCATCTTAATCTCTTGTGCCAATCTCTACCCCTATTTTACCCCCCATATTGTTCTATGCTTTCATTCTGCTAACAGTTTTAAATTTTCTTTGTCTTTTTGTTTGCTTGTTTGCTTTACCTATATCCCACATATAGGTGACATCATCCCACATTTCTCTTTATCTTTCTGGCTTATTTCCGCTAACAAGATTCTAGGTCCATCCATGTTATCATAAATGCATCAAATTTGTCTGTTTTGATTGGTGAATAATACTCCATTGTGTACATATACCACAAATTTCTGTTCTACTTGTCTGTTTCGGGTATTTGGGTTGTTTCCATATCCTGGCATTTGTAAATAATGCTGCAATAAACATTCGAGTGCAGGTATGTTTTTGAATTAGTGTTTTTGTAAACTTTAGGTAGATTTCTAGGAGTGGAATTGCTGGATCAAATAGTAGTTCCATTTTGAGTTGTTTGAGCGTCCTCCACACTGCTTTCCATAGTGGCTGGATCAGTTTTCATTCCCACCAGTAGTGTAAAATTGTTCCTTTCTTTTCACATCCATGCCAGCATTTGTTGTTGCCTGTCTTTTTAATATTGGCCATTCTTACTGGTGTGAGCTGGTATCTCATAGTGGTTTTGATTTGCATTTCCTTGATTATTTGTGATGTGGAACATTTTTTTATACATCTATTTGCCATTTGTATTTCTTCTTTCAAGAGGTGTCTTTTTAGCTCTTTGCCATTTTTGACTGGACTTTTTGTTTTGTTTTTGTTAGGTTGTGAGTTCCTTATGTTAGGTTGTGTGAGTTCCTTTGTTATGTATTACCCTATATTAAAATCAGCTAGAGGGAACATGATAAAGATATACTATATAACTATATCATTTTGAGTGTAACTCCAAATTCAACATTAAGATATTAGTAACTCTGATCAAATATTAGAAACTCAAATCAACAATACAGTAAATTCACCTTGAATATACTCTGATGAAATTTTCTTTAACACCAATGTAAATACAAAAATAATTTACACATAAAACATCAGTGATATAAGTATAAATAGCACAAATACATCAATAGATGGAGAAAATTACTTGGTTATATTCAGTATCCATCATGATAAACTCTCTTAAGAAATATGGATCAGAAGCATTTTTCCAAACCTGAAAAAAGGCATCTACTGAAGATAGTATTAGAAGCTTGGCTTAAATAATTAGTTTTTTTTAAAAAAGGGAAGATAACCAGAATGTGAAGAAAAAATGAAGTTGCCCCTATTCATAGACAGAAAAAATAAAAAGTTATTTAAAAAGAGAAAGTTTAGATCTTCAAATTGAGAATATCTTTGATAATTATAGATTGAGGAAACAGATAATATTTCAATCTGTTAAGACAATATTTTAATGAGTTCAATTGCATTACTTAGTTCAATAAGAAATAATAAATGCTGATACTAAAATAACAGCTAAGGATAAAACACTAGAAAAAAATAGCATGTTTATTATTACTTTTCTCACTCCTGTCATAGACAAGCAATGACACATATAAATCTTTATAGTTCTTTCTTTAATTCCTATATATCAAATTTGCAAATCCAAAAAAAACGCATTTTAGCATTCTAATTAGAAATTGGTACTACCTGGAGGATGACCAAGCAATTAAGAAAATATGTCATGAAAGAGAAACAACATCCAAATCACTCAGATAAAATAAGGTTTTTGAACACATAAAATACAGTATACAATAAGATGATGTCCTCAGAAAGATGATAGAAGTTATTCCCTCCACAAGAAAATTTGAGACAATCCTGCAATGCAAAATGTAATTTAATTTCTTTCTAGTAGAACAGACTTGTCTGAGAGTATATAGGAAGTTGAAAGTTTAAACTGAAGAAATTCTTATAGCAAACATGATGAAAATAGAAATGAACAGTTTTTAGAGAAAAGTTAATATTCAGTAGATAGATCAACACATTGCATCTTTTTTTCTAGGTAGAAAGATTTAATTTTCTAAAAATAACAGTTCTCATCAAATTCCTCTGTAAATTTAATGGTATTTCCATTAAGGTCCAACAGGATTTTTAAGGACTTTGGCAGATTGATTCTATATATATAAAACATCATATAACATATATGTAAAACATGATATAAATATAATATATAATATTATATAATACATATAATATTATATATATTATATATAATATTATATATAGATATTATATATATCATATTATATATTATATATATTATATATTATATATAATATTATATATTATAATATTATATTATATACATATAATATCATGATATTATATATATAAATATAATATATAATATTGTATAAATATAATATATAATATTATATAAATATAATATATAATATTATATGTATTGTATAATATTATATATTATATTTATTATATATATAATATTATTGCATTCCCTGGGGTTCATTGCATTATTTTTAAATGGTTATAAAAATAACAGATGTTGAGAGAATAGAAATAGAGAAAATATTCATGCTATGATTTAGTGACATCTAATAAGAGGAAGCACAAATTTTATCTCTATGATAACAAAAAAATTCTTAAATGAAATAAAGTTGAAAACAGATGATACATGTAGATAGATGTATAAAAACATCACAAGTAAGATCTATGAATGCAATAACTGATAAGCTGAACTCTGGTAAAAATAAAAACTTCTGCTCTGAGAAATTCAATGTTAAGAGACTGAGAAAATAAGTCATAGACTGGTAGAAAACATTTGCAAAAGACATTTGATAAAGAGTTATTATTCAAAATGCACAAATAACCTTAAAAGTCAATAATAAAAACACAAACAGTCCTATGGAAAACTGGATCAAAGACTTGACAAACACATTTCCAAAGAATATAAAGAGATGGCAAACATATAGACAGATGTCCCATGTCATAAAGGAACTACAAATAGAAACAACAGTGAGACATCATACTATGAGACTGATCAGAATATTGAATTGTGACAGCACCAAATCCTGACCAGTTTAAGAAAATGTAAAGGAACTCTAAGCCACTGCTGGTGAGAATACAAAATGCTACAGCCATATTGGGGAACAATTTGGAAGCTTCATAGAAAACTAAGCATAGTTTATAATACTATCTAGCAATTATGTTTTTAGTATTTATGCAAAACTTATGTCCACATAACCAAAATCTACACACAGATGTTTTTGGCAGCTTCATTGATAACTGCCAAGACTTGAAAACTTCCACTGTTACTTTTGGAGATGAATTCCATATAGATATAGATATAGATATAGATAGATATAGATGATATAGATATAGATGATATAGATATATATAGATTTGTATATTTATATAAACATATATATACACATGTATATATACATGCATATATATACTGATATTCCTGGGCAAATATTACTCAGAACTCAAAAGAAATCAACTACTAAGTCATGAAAAGATATGGAGGAAACTTAGAAAGCATAACTTGAAGTAAAGGAAGTGAGTCTGAAAGGGTGACATACTGATATTGATTATTCTAATTATTCTAAGTACCACAGAAACATATCATAGAATAAACTTGATATGCAGATCTATTTATTTAATCAAAGTAATAATTCAAAATAAATATTTTAGTTGTAAGGTGATATTTGCCTTTTGATTCAAATTGTTAGACTGATCTTTCATTCTGTAATAGGATTAGGACATTAGCATTTCTCCAAGTCTCATTAAAAATAGATTAATCTTTGTGAAACACATTTTAACATCTTATTCAAATTAAACCTAAAAACTGTAATTAGTAGAAGTCTAGGGACAAGAACATCATGTATCACTAACATGAAATTTCAATTTAGAAAACAAAGTGGAAAATAAATGCAAAACAAACAGAATTAAAAGATCTGAAGTCATTGATAAACTCTTGCATGGGACAACCACTGAGGGAATTTGGGACCTTGAAATTTTACTAAAATACTGCATTTTATCGATGTAGTCATTTGTTTTCCTCAAAAATAAAATTTCTCAACATACAATGAATATTTGAAACTAAATTCTAACACTTTTTAAAGGGAGTCAGAAGCCCATTATGCTGGAAGAAACTATTTCTAAAATTATAGATTTATTTTTATTTAATAGAAAGGTGATAAAACTAGTTATGATCAAAGTTATATGTCAAATCAACAAAAGGATTTCATTATCCATTTTCCTACGGATATTGACTTCCAACCAGACTACCATCTCAATGGAGTCTACTCAAACCACCTTCCCCTAATTCTTAACTTTTCTATTTCTCCCATAGCACTTCAGTTTTCTAATAACTTATTAAAATTATGTACTTGTAAGTATTCTTATTTATATTTTCTCACTAATACATAAGTCTCATGAAGGTAGGGAGTTTTGTCTATTATATCTCTGATGTAGTTACAAACCAAGAATACTTGCTATGCAAAGTCTATTTCTGAAAAAACTAAGTAACTAAGATCAGTCATATTAAAGAACACATAGGTAAAGGGAATTCTTTTGGTTTCAATACAATAAAAGAAGAACAGAACTATATTGGTCTGGATGATATCACCATCTAAACTTCTCTATAATTAAAATATTTCATCACCACCCACTATTTACTCTATATCATCTCAACATGGCTAAAAAAGTAACTGTCTAATGTGACCTGCTTTATGCACTTCAAAATGTTATGAATATTTACTAAATATGATGACTAGATTATTTGATTTTTACTTCTTTTTATTTTGGAATCTAAAACAGCAAAATATTGTTAGTACAATATGGATGACTGAGATCCTCAAAATAAATGAAATTTTTAACCAGAAAATTCAGAAATATTTTACCTTGTCTTTTTTTTTTTTAAGATATCTTTCACTTGTTGACTTTAAAACTGTGGTGAAGCAAGGAAATTGCAATTATTAAAGAGAGTTTGAATTTATTACTTCTTCCTTTTGATATGACAGACAGAAAATATATCTATAAAAACTGTAGAGAAAAGTGCATAATAAAATTACCAACTTATCGATGCTTTTCAAGCTAATAATTACAATCCTGAAAGAACATCAGTATTTGATAGATGAGAATAACCCTGTTATTTACACATCAAGGTTGGTTTGACACTGAACAAAAACAGTACTGTTGATGGCTATGCTTAATCTGTAATAAATAATGCCACCCATGCTTCATTATTGAAAAGAAGTAAGTATGCTTGCATTTGTTGATTGGTTCATATTTTATTTTTCTGAGAATTTTCCAAACATTTTACATCTTAATATTACTGACTTTGAAGAAAATTTGTACAAATAAGCTAAATATTTTTAAATATTACTTCATGAAAATATCATAGAAATAAAGATGGACATTTGTACAGTTCATAACGTTGAAGTGGTGCTATAAGAGTTCAACTTTAAACAATATTTTTCACACATGAAATATAATTAAAGTAAGCTATTTGGGTGCTATTTCTGCTGTTAATAAAATGGTAGCAGGTCTCGAGGGAAAGCATTGACTCGGTATGTGACCTTCCACTCACAGGCTAATGTGGTTATACCACTGCTGGGAGTCTAATATGCTACAGTGGAGACCAACACGGAGTTCTTGATATGAGACCTTTCTCTGGAGATGATTAGCCAGCTGCCTAGCTGGTTACCTTATACAGCATACAACATGGAAGAGGCAGCTGTTTTTGTTTACTAACTGAAATAGAAATATTTTGGGTGGTATAGATTTGATTCCCTACACAAATTGTATCTACAAACACTACCATCTATGAGATGGCAGAACATGATGTATTCTACACAACAGTGGTTCTGATCACAGAAGTCACTACACAGCAAAATACACTCGGCAGTGGACACATGTTTACAGAAGTCACTGGTCTCTTGCCCCACTGTTCTGAAACAGTAGACAAGATAGAATAGTACAAAGAACTTCTGAAGACTCATTTACTAAACTTTAATACAATGAATTAGCAATTCCTTGCAAGCTTGGAGTTAGATTCTTCAGGAAGCTGTGTATGCTCTAAATCCACATCCAATAAATGCTACTGTCGACTCATAGCTGGGATTTTAGATCCAGGAATCAGGAGGTGGAACTACTTGCTATTACTTCTAGTGACCTGTTAAAATTGTTAATCCCTGTCCCCATATCCTCATGCATTGCTGGACTAGAGGGTTTAGTTCCAAAGGAAGAGAAACTTCCATTAAGAGACCCATTGAACAAAGGATAAGGATTGCTACTCAGCCATTTTGGGCACCTCTTGAACAAAGGATTGAACAAAGGATTGAACAAAGGATTGCTACTCAGCCATTTTGGGCACCTCTTGCTTCAAGAAGATAAAGGAATGACTGTTTTGGCTGAATTTATTAATCCTGATTACCAACAGGAAATTGCACTGCTACTCCTTAATGGAGTTAAGGAAAAGTATCTTTTAATGACATACTTCCCATAGGATGTCATTTACTATTACCATGAATTGTGATTAAAGTTTATGGAGAACCACAACCAAATTTGGGCAAGATTATTAAAATCCCATACTCTTCAGGAATGAAGAGTAAAGCATCATGACCATCTAAGATGCTTAGTAAAGGAAATAAGGAATGAGTAGAGGGAAAGTTAATAGTGGAAAAGTTAGTCATAAATACTGTTGTGACCACATGTGGAGCTACAAAAATGAAAACTGTAATTGTCATGAGTATCCCTTCCTTATCTCTCACAAATATGCTTGAATCCATGTGTATGTATATGTGTGTCTACTTACCTAGTTAGCCAGATACCAAAGTTTTCTTCTGTTTCCTTATTATATAACAGATGGTGTATTGTCTTTATGTTACAGTACTTCAGTTTTAAAAACATCAAATCATAGTATTTAAATAAGAAGATTTTAGAGTTAACATCTCCAAAGGACTTTTCACCCTTTTCTGTGCAAATTGTTACTACATTCTCAGTTGTACTCAAGATATTTATATCAAGTTGAATATACTATAGCTCTGTTACTGTGTTTATTTGGGGATTAATTATGGTGTAAAGAAATACATATGGACATCAGGTTGACAAGAGGTGGATTCAGAAAGATTAATTCTGTGTCAACTTGCTCAGGTCATGGCCTATAAGACTTGGTCTGTAAAACAGATGGCTGTCCTTAATATGAGCTGGACCACTTCTAATCTGTGGATGCTGTTAAGAGAACAATGGCAGGACTTTGCTAGAGTTGAGGGAATTAACCTCTAGACTGACCTTGGACTTGGAATGCAATAGTAACTCTCCTACATCTGCAACCTGGAAGATTTGACAGCTTCCATTCTCAATCTCTCTCTCTCTCTCTCTCTCTCTCTCTCTCTCTCTCTCTCTCTCTCTCTCTCTCTCTCTCTCTTCCTTTCTTTCTCTCTCTCACACACACACATGCACACACACCTATTGGTTTTGTTCTTCAGAAAAGTGCAACTTTTCTGAAAAGTGCAACTTTTTCAGAAAAGTGCAACTTCAGAAAAGTTCAACTCAAGATTTCCCTATTTTATAGATGATGAAAGAAGGGAATAGAAATGTCTTCATGACTTCCCATTATCTGTTTCTCATCTCCAGACAAAATTACCCCTTTCCAGGCCCAATTCCATGTTTCTTCATAACTCTGCATTTTTGTCTATTCTGCAACCACTTACTAGTAATTCTTATCTTCAAGGATTCAGTTCAAGCAGCACTTGCGAGTATTATTCCCTGATATCTTTCCCTGTAGTCAAGTCTGGGTTATTTGCCATTTCTACAAGTGTTTCAAGTATGGTACTCTATCCATTATCAAAGTAAGTTCTATTTATTTGGTGTTTTTTGTTGTTGTTCTATTTTATTGGGCTGAGATATCTAAATTGATAAATATTTTATTTATGTAGTATTTTCAATGCTTATTACTGTGCTATATGTTATAAGTATTATTTGTATGAAGCTGAGTGAAAATAAGCTTAGAAAATTATTACACTCAATATACAAGTCACCATTCTAATTATACTGATGATAGTATAATCCTCCTTTATCCATGTTTTTAATGGGCTTGGTCTTTTAGCTTTTCATGTGTTTTATTCCATTATATGTGAGGTATCTCTAGATTTTAGTCTAGGACAAGAGAGCATCAATTTTATATCATAGGTTATTTTGTCTCCAAAAAAAATTATGGTTAAACCTGAGTCAAACAATTCATAGCTTTCAGAATCAGGTAGGCATGAAGCCCAAAGTTACTATTGATTGAAATTAATGTCAACAATGTCTAATCACATTTCTGAGGCATGCACAAATAAAATGGTCTAAATTATCTCAATCAAATCCCAGGTACCCATGGATATGGCTGTGTTCCAATATTGGCTGGAATTTTATGAAACTGTTAGCATATTGTTTAATAAATATTCTCTGTTAATTGGCCACCTGGTCAGGTAAGTTTGCTCCATTGTAGAAATCATCCTGTTCCCATATGGCCTTCCTGTGGTGAAAGAATTAAACTTCCCTGAGTGTTTGCTTCATGCAAATTTTATATTAATATTGGGGCCCTTGCCAGAATAAATGATGACAATGGCCTAAAATGCAGCATTGTTTTAAGGAACTTCAGTCATATGTGATAAAAATATCTAACTTTCCACTTACAACAACAGAAATATCTACATATAGTAAGCATTTGTATAGATCAAATAATTGGGGAGGTAAATATGCTAAACAACATTATAATACCTACTTATTAATTAACTGTCAGCATCCTACCTGAAGTCACATTCAATTAAAATCTACTTTCTTGTGGTAATTAAGCCAGGACCCCAATATGGTCAGTATTGAAGCCTACTCTCAATATGGGCTGTATTAAAATTTAGACATCGATGCCATTAGCTGTGTTTGAAAAACAGAGGTAAAAGATGTCCTAAATAGCATAAGGAACAAGGATACTTTTAGTTTGTTGCAAATACCTACCCTCCCTCCCCTACCCCCATGGACCTAAAAGAGAAAAAAAAAAAAAAAAAAGATGAAAAGGAAAGCAGTGGAGACTGAGGGAGACACTTTTGGGGAGAGAAGAGATGAGAATGAATGGGCCGGCAACCCAAGTGACCAGCCTGGGCAGAAGAGTGAGTTGGTGGTGGCAAGGAGCCATGGTGACTGGTAGAAGAGTGGCTGGTGTGGAGAGTGTGACACCAAAGTAACGTGGTATAGTGAGCTGGTAACTGGAGATGGCCAGGGATTTAGAAAGTTGATTTGTATATCAGCAATTGTGTAAAAAGTTTGAGAGTCTTGAAGAAGCAGAGCAGCTCAGAATGTGAAAATAGAAGCAAAGAGAAAATTCCAGAGAAAGATGGAACTTCGCATAGTGCCTGCCTCAGGTTTGGAGGTGCAAAGATCACCATCATGTACATGTGTCTTTGGGACCTTTGGGACTAAAATGGTGACTGGGGTAAGATAACTGACCACTTGTGGCTTTAAGGACTTTTTATTTTCCCTGTTGAATTCCCATGTAAATAAACTCTCTTGTTAAACTGCATTTGACTGGCAAATGCTACGCACAGGTGGTATGAACCTGAGGTAACCTGGGTGGCAGAAGTCTTTAAATGTGCCTTGTTGGCTGGAGGCTTCTGCCCCTTTTGCACCCGATTTCAGTTTGATATTCTAGTAATAAAATGTGAAATAAATCTCCCTTTGGAGTATGTTTTACCTAACATTGCTTCTAATATTCAAGGAATTAACTTGCAGACTCAACTTCCTTAAAATAAAACAAAGTTATTTAAAAAAAATAATTTAATTCAATCATCTTGCATTACACACATATAAGCTTAAGTAAATTTAAAAATTTACTTCAAATTTACTTTAATCTGAATTATATGAAATTTACTTAATTCTGAATCATATGAACTGCCCTGGATTATAATAACTAAATAAATAAATACCCTGGATTATATGAACTGAAAATAAATGTAACTCACATTTTCAGGTTCAAAAAAAAGTAGGTGTTAATAGTAACATATTGGACTTGTAATGATTAAAAAATATGGAATATATTCATGAATTAATTGTATATTGCTAGTGGGTTTGGTTAAATTTGATGGTTGTTTCTTTACTCTTAATCTAACATAAATTAACTTAATCCTTGCAGTTTTCTCCAAGTTATATTCTATCCTGACACAATAAATTTTACATATGTTCTATCTGTAAAGATCAACTTATTGGTTAATTTCTGATTGCTCTTTTAGATTTTTCATTTCCTATGAACCAGTTCCATCTCAATTCCTAACTCAACCTGGATAAAGACCTCTTTCAGATTCTGGCATCTATTGCTTCCTTTATTAGAAGTCTATTATAAGGTTTTGCCCTGATTTGTTAACGGGTTCCTCTCTTCCACAATATGTTTCTTGAAGACAGGAACAATACTGTATATATCTTTATAGTAAATGCAGTGAACATAGCCTAAACTCAGTCCATGAATAAATATATAGCTTCTGTGCTATTAGTACTTAAAGTTAGAGCCTGGAACTTTTGACAAATGCACAGTGTCATGTATCTAACATTAAGTAGCATACAGAGTAGTTTAACCACTCTAAAAAATACCATGTGTTTAATTAAGAAAACTCCTCATCCAACCCCTGGTAAACACTCTTATATTTATACACCTTACTGCTACATAGTGAAATAATATAATATATAACTCTTTAGGTTGACTTCTTTCACTTAGTAATACAAATTTAAGATTCATTCATGCATGACTTCACAATTCATACTTTTAAAATTATTTCATAGTGTTCTTCCATTTTGTGGTTCTATTACAACTGTTTACTCATTTGCCTAACAAAGGTCACTTGAATTTATTGTATTTATTGATGATGTGTGAAGCTTCTATAAATATTTGTGTGCAAGTATTTTTATGCATGACTCTTCAATAAGTCAGGTAAACCTCTAGGAGTATAACTACTAGATGATATGATAAGGCTCTGTGTACTTTGCTTAGAACTGTTAAATTGTCTAAAGTGATTGAACTATTTACATTCCTTCTAGCAATAAATGAGAATGCCTTTTAAGCTACATTCTTACCAGCAACTTGCTGTGAGTTTTAGCAATTCCTATAGGTACATAGAAGTTTATTATTGTTACTTTAATTTTCAATTTCTTATTGACAAAATATGCTAAGGATTTCATCAGCCTTATACTTGTCAACTGTATATCTTCTTTGCTATGGTATCTGCACATATACTGTACCTAGTTTTAAATGCATTTTTTGATGTCTTAATGTTGAGCTTTGACATTTCTTTATATTCTTTCTTTACATGCTTTGAATATAGATATTTTATCAGATATTTGTTTTATAAATATTTTCTCCCATTTTTGACTTGTTTATTTTTCTTTTAGAAGTGTTTCAGGGAAAGTCTAATTTTCCTGGGCAGGATAAATCTTTAAAGGCAACTGGCATTTGAGGATGTAGAAGAGTTAGGGGGGCAGATAGAGGGTCTAAACAAAGGGATACAGAAGAGTAATCATCATCATAATAGAAAAGGAGGATCTGCAAAAAACAGTAATACAGAAGAGTTGTATAGAGGGAAATATCTGAATCTTATAAGAGGAGTGAGAATTTAATAGAGAAAGAAGTCTCATTTTTTTCTGTTTAAGTTTTTTTAAATTTCCCATGTACTTTGACTACAAATATTTTTAAAGAAGCAATTTTTGAAAACATAATTCTGTTTGTGGGTTTCTATATTTTAATAATGTCTTTTGAGCCTGAGAAATCATATTCCCTTTTTTTCTAAGAAGTCTTTCAAAAAATCAATATTGCTCTAGTTAAATGTTTCCTAAAAATCATTCTTGATGAAATTATGCCATTTCAAGTGGCATAAAGATTGCAATGAGAATAAATATAAGGAGCAGGAGATTTTTTTTTTCTGACTGTGGATAAGATTTTGATTTCAATGACCCTGTGCAAGGTGAAAATGGTTAAATTCTAAGGCAATACTTGTGCACTTTAAGTCTTGGTCCACCAACCTGATCTCTCTAGCCATCTCCATATTCAGACCTAACAATTTGCACCCCTACCATATGGAAAGTTAAAGAAAACATTCTCTCTGGATTACAGTCTTCTAGACAAAAAATTCAAATGGAAAGATAACCTCATCCAGATTGATTGATAACTTATAGCAAAATGTGTTCAAATTGATGTCAGTTTGATGAAAATGACACATCCAACTCAATACAGGAAACCATTACAACAACGATTGAGTGAAGGTGACAGCATTTTAAGTAAAAATAGCACCCAAATCTACTATGAAACTAACCGTTTATATTTATTGCTGTGATTTAACTAGATAGAGCTATAATTTATTTGTGATTCTCCTTATCACTAGCACTAACATTAACTCCCAAACAAAAACAAGTAAAGGAGCAAAGATATATGAAAAAGAATTGCCTAATTCCACCAAGGATGCAAAACAACATAGGAACAAATAACAAAATCTGAGTGTCAAAATATGAAAAAAAAAATTATTGTCAAATGCTCTGAGTGGAGTTCAGACCTAATGCTAACTTAGTACATCAAAATGGAGTTCATAAGCTTTACACAAATTGGTCTCTGAATATCCCAACTGGTTGAAAACTGGAATCAATGGAAATGGGACATGTAGATTTTATTTCCATAGTACCACCAGGAAAACTCTGGAAACAAAGACCAGTCTTGTGAGAACACAGCCGTTCACTTGTTGTTTGCTATGTCAAGGGAATCTGTTGCCATGACTTAGAGTTCCCTCAGATTCAAAGGCAGACAGAGAAGTGTGTATAGCTTTATTTTGAAAGAGAGAGAAGCTTCAGGTATGTTCTCATTGCAGTTTGCTCATATAAGGAAATTAACAATGGAATCGGTAAAGACGGAACATTTTATGACTGGTTTCTAGAACAGGTTTTGCTTTATCTCGAAGTAAGGGAAAGTTGGCAATTAAACAAGCTCCGCCCATCCTGGAATAACTGCTTAGCAGAGTTGTTGTTTAGTTCCAGGGCTGGTTGCTTCAGGGGTTATAGATCAAATATTATTTATGGTCTGACAATTGTCCATTTGCATATATATACTTTCTATTTATTTTTAAGATGAATTTTTGGGAAATGTGTCATATTTCCTATTTAACTCTAATACACATACTGAAACACATATATAATCTTGGGATTGATTTATATCTATACACTATTATGTATGCCTAAATCTGATTAGTCGAGGTTCTCCAGAGAAAGGGGAGTGGTAGGATACATAAGGAATTACCAACACATGCACACACAATGTATGTGTCATTTATTTCAAGAAAATAACTTAGTCAAGAAAATGTTCAGACTGGCTTATAAAATTCATAGATGATGTAGGTAATTTTAAATCTTTATCCACAGTTAAAATTTCAGTCTTGAGGGAGAATGAATTTATTTTTTCTCAGTAAAGCCTCAGTTTATCTCTTAAAAACTCTTAAAAACTTTCAACTGAGTTTTACCCATATTATCAAGAAAAATCCTTAAAGTCAACTGATTGTAGATATTTACCAGATCTACAGTATACAGTCTCATAACAATTCAATTAGTTTTGATTGAATAACCAGGACTATAGCCTAGTTAAACTGACTACATACATAAGTACATGTACACATACAACTAACCATCACAACCCCAGCCACGAATATTCATACAACTATTTCTCACCTAAAAATGATAATTTTATTATTTCAAGTGAATTTGGAAACATAGTAAAAAATGAAAGTCCTTCAGATGGAAAAAAATAACATAAAATTTTATTTTATTTCATTGTAAAGTACCTAAGTTATTGAAACAGCATGTTGAGATTTTTACAGTGCTACTGGGATATATGTTTACCAAACATTCCTCTAATAGTTCCAACTCAAATTCATTTACTCCCTTTCAAAACTATTTATTTCTTTTACAGAGCTAACTCCTAGCCAGAATATAATTCTAGTGTTATGCTAATTCTAGAAAAATCAGACACGTGCCAAAAGTAGTAACATGTAATAAAATTCCCAAATTAAGTGTTTTGCTTTGTATTATTATCATTTCTGCATGGTCTTGATACTAATAAAAAGTATGGTCAAAGAAGGGAGCATTAGAATGACAATCTACTTATGCCAAGGAAATAAGTTCTGGGAGACAGAAGGATAAGGATTAAGGATAAGATATGGGGCAAAAATGGGATGGTGTGATAATAAAGAAGGGGGGAGGGAAGGAAGAATACATGTGATTGTGTTTTGTTTTGTTTTGTTTTAGTTTCCTTATGCAAGGTAGCATAGTCAGAAGGAAAAATTAAATTAAACCTATTGTTTGAGTGCAGTTCTCCAAATAAATGTACTTTTAGGATTATTGGGATTTTCAACTTACGTGCTCCAACCAGTTATTAAGATTTGCAAAGACTAACTGGAGTCATTTGAACTGGACTTACAAAAACAAAATACCTATGACATTTAGCCAATGATTATATTCTAAAGTATTTGTCTTACGAAGAGCTGGTCTTTGTGGACATGTCAATGTTTTCATGAAATTCCAATTTAATAACCTTGAGTTAGCTTCTTTTTTTAAAGCTTGCATCTTCAGGCCCGGAACGGTGGCTCGTGCCTGTAAGCTTCAGTCTATGAAGCGACCGGGGCTAGGAATCGCAGTTCGAGTCCCGCCTGGGGCCCGTAGCGAGACCTAGTTCCAAAAAAATAGCTGGGCGTGGTGACGCGCACCTGTAATCCCAACTACCTGGGAAGCTGAGGCTGGGGATTGCTTGAGTCCGTGGTACCAGGGGCAACGAGAGCCTGCGGTTCCACGGGCAAAAATAGCGAGACCTAGTCTCAAAAAATAAATTAAATACATACATACATACATACATATATAAATAAATAAATAGTTTGCATCTTCAGTAGCAACCACAGCCAAAGGTAAGCTACAGACTGAGTCAAACAGAATGCCGATAGCCACTACAAAGCCCACTGCCAATATAAACCAATATTAATTTGACTATGTGGGCAGGAAGGCTTCTTGAGTATGTGACTTCCATTGATGCTTTGTTAATATCTGCTGAGGGTAATGCTACAAATCTCAGAGAACTGAAGTGATATAGCCTTAAATTTGTCCTCTCATTCATCATTCTCCTTCTATAAACTGTGTGATTATCATTCCAGAAAACCTCACCAAACTATAAGGTTCTGAAAGCCTCTGAATGTCAAAGAGTTAATACAACCTTAAATAAGATTTATTGATATATATATATATTATCTTCCCATGATTACCATCAATCATATATGGCAAAAATGGTAACTAGCAGTCAGAAAACATCAATTGCCAATAGCACTTCATTAAAGTTATAATAAATAAAAATTTAAATAATAATTTTCTTTTTCAACTAATTTGCTCTCATTTATGGTAAACCTCTATGAAAAATGATTCACCTCGGCAATAAGAAGTAGGGGATGCAAATTATGAACATATTATTTTTAAAAACAGGTTCCCAACTGCTGATCTACCTTAGTTCAATATTTTCTTTTTCCTTTTTCAAGCAAATATTTTTTCTTTGCCCACAATACACTTTTTTTCTACCTCTCTATATTATGTGTATCTCTTAAAAACTTGCCCTTGTTCCCAAAGGTTTATAACTGTAGAGTGAAAAAACACCTGTACCTTTGCAGACACAGACTACAGGCAGTCCCCCTCCTGCTGACTGAAAAAAAACAAAATCATTAAATTCTGTTTTTTTTTAATTATGTTACTATGCCTCCTGCTGATATAATCTGCTATGGAATATAGGTGGGTCCTGCTTCAGAGCATAATTAAGTGTCAGCCTCTAACAGCAGGGTCTCTGACAATATCACTTATAAATGCTTTTAAATAAACAGATCTTATAGAAAAGTCACATAGTACATACAAGAAGCATCTAAACACATGTTTGTATCTGCAGTCGTTTTCTGGCTTCATCAAAGGAGATAAAAAGATTGCATGTACTCTAAATAGCTTACCTGACAAAGGGAATCACATCGTCACCTGGATCAATTTGTTTTCATGTTCTGCTGACAAAGATAAAACAAAACAAACAATCCAACAAAAAAGAAATCACACACACACACACACACACACACACACACACACACACACACCCAAAACTAGAAGCTAATGAAAAAAGTAAAATCTGAGAGAAGAAATTTGCTACCATTAAAATTCAGGGATTTTTGCACAGGCAAAACAGCTGTGCTGCTAAAAAATTTTTTAAAAAGAAGAATATGGCCAACTTCTACAGTTTTTTTCAAAGAATGCATACATAAAATCAATCTTTAAGTTGGTTTTAATGTGGCACAAAATGTTTCACTTATAGTTTGCCTTTGTTATCTAAATGCAAATAATTACCATTACAGTTGAATGCATTTATTTAAATGCATACATAATAGCTTGGTAATTGACACAAGGATAGAAAAAACAGTTTTATGAAAAAAATCCAATGTATTCATATTTACTGTCCATTTTACTCTTTAACACGTGATGTAGATGATAAAGGTTACACTCTAGATAAATTTGTTTCTCCAAATAGAATCAAATAGCCTCTGTGGTAAACACTTTCCTAAGATGGCTACCTTCACCGTCTTCCCTTCTGGTTGTTCCTTATGTTTCCCACCTGAAGAGCTAAAGTTTACATCTCATTTTGAAACTCTGCTGATCTTAGTAACTGCTTATATGGATGAGGTAAAAGCTGCACTCTGAAGGTCCCCAGGGTGGTTCTTTGCAGTATCTGACTGGGTCTTTTTAAATGCTTGCTCTTAGGACACAATGCATCCACACTGCTATGCCTGCACTAGTTACAGACTATATGGAGGATCATATAGTGACCTTATATGATCCTATATATCACTGATCCAGTGATCAGCCCAAATGAACTCCCAGTGCAAAAACAGTATCACGTACCATGAAGTAACCCTTTCACATATCTGAGACATTAAACCTAGCTTAATGTCTTCTAGCTGCAGCAATTGCTGACAACAATTGTCAATATGTGAGAGACCAAGTGAGAACTGCCTAGACAGTAAATATAAAAATATTAAAATCAACACTTAATTGTAGTTTTGAGCCTGTATGTTTTACAATGCTTAGTTATGCAACATACATAATTCAAAAAACCTATGTATTTTTCCAAGATTTATGACCCACTAAATCACTTACTTCTGCCCTCATCTAGTTCATACTATTTAGCAATGAGCTTGTTTTCCTTGCAACTTTCCCATACCTTCACTTAGTTCTTCATGTAGATTATATAAGCAATGTAAATGAGACAATGATCTTATTTTGTTTTTGTATTCCCCCTTTGAAAACTGATTACAACTGCTGCATCATTTATTTTAGTTACTTGTTGCTGCATAATAACAAAACTCTAGACCTCACACACATGGATCAGCAGGTTGCCTATAATTTGACTGATGAAGGCTGGGATTAACTCACAGCTCTCCAAGAGAGTGTTGACTATCTGGGTTTGTGTCCAAGCTCAGAATTGTGTTTAGAGCTATCCCATGTTTCTCTTTTGATATCAGTGCTGAAAGGGAACAGCTGCTGACACCAGTCTCTTCTTTTGGAGATTCATGGATGAAGTCAAATATTGGAAACACACCGAACAATTCTGCTAGAATCTGAACTGCCTGCATTTCACAGGCCAAAGTGAATCACACAGTGCATATCAGTGGGGTGAGCAGGTATACATAATGGGAGCAAGGAAAGTAAATAATTTATTTTGAATACCTACAAATGTCATTAGAAATGTCTTATAAACTTCAGTTAAAGACCAGTGATGTCTGAATGTGATCATATGGAAGAATTTTTATATCTTAGATGCATATCCAGAGTTGGAAATTATTTAGACCCAATAATAAATATGCAACTTTATTTCAGGGGTGCACAAAGAAAGATTAATTCAGAGAAAAGTGGATGAAAGATGTGACTTTAATAATTAAAATGATCAAGGAATCAATATTTCCCCTCAGTTAAAAACAATGCAATATAATATACCATTGATTTTTAGATTATAGCCAGAGAATAGCTGGCATCTTACTTTGTGTTTTCATATAGCATTGATAGTTAGGGTTACATGTTTAAATGAATCCTGGCAAAATTTAAACATAGGTGATTGAACGCACTGGAATATACCTGGTAAAAAGTAGCTATGATGGAGAAATTGTTGCTCTGATGTTGTATCATTTTTCTTCTAATTCTGTAAAGGCAACACAAAATCCACTGACACATCAATGCCTTCAAGATATAGATTTAAAATGCTTTGAGTTCAGATATTATGAACATCCATATTTGTTCCAAGCACATATTTAGGAAAGCAAAAAACATCAGCCACATTTATACAGTGAATATTATTAAACAGAATAAATCATCAACTCCAAATACTTTGTGTTTTTTGTTATAAATCATTGCTTCAAGTTAGGATGATGCATTATTTTAATTCAAAGTGAATTGTGAGCCATGTCTGATATTTATAATATAATCTATGGTAAATACACTTTCAAGGTAAGGATATGCTCTAAAGTGTGAAAATAAATAACAATGATAAAAAGCATTAATTTTACTTCTGTACAGTTAGATTTGGACATGTAAGTTTTCATGTACTATAGGCTTTATTTCAAAATATTACTGAATATTTTTAGTAAAAGCATTATTGAAACACTAGGTGTCTTTTTCTGGTGAGTGATAATGTAGTTCTGGTCCTTATGCTTTTATGATTTGAGTTATGCTCTGAAGAATACAAAAACTAACCTTTAAAAAAAATATTTAAAAAGTGAGAATTTTGGACTGAAGTATTAACTATAAAGGCATACATGGGAATTTTCTGTTATGGTGGAACTGATTCATATTGTATGGATTACTGTGATTATAATTATTACAATAATCAATTAATTGTTACAGTAATTCATATTATATGAATTATTTGGCTGTATGTCTATGTCAATTATAGACCCAGGGTTAAAATTTGGAAAGTTTCCAGTTATTATGAGTATTTTTGAACATTTCTTGAAGTAGATGCATACATAATTCTTGACTATATACAGAGAAGTGAAATTTCTGAGTTTATTAGACTGCTAGGAGAGAGTATCACAGACTGGAGGATGAAACAACATGCATCTATTTCATACAATTCTGGGGATTAGCAATCACAATCTGGCACTGGTATGGCTATTTCTGGGGGGACCTCTGTTGTTGACATGCAGGCATCCACCTTCTTTCTATGTCCTCATTGGGCTTTTTGTGTGTGCTCCTATGGTCTCTCCAGAGCTTGTGATGATACCAGAACTGCTGATGTGGGTCCCACCCTCACAACTTCATTTAAGTCCCTCCTGAAAGATCTTATCACAAAATATAGTCATATCAAGGGACTGAGGCTTCAATTTGTGAATTTTGAGAAGACACAATTATGTTTATAACATTGGTCAGGGTGTTCTGTTTTTATTCTTTTTGATGAAAAAGGGGTAATTTGGACAGCCTAATCACTGTCAGCTCACTCTGGGTAGCAAAGAATGTTGGAACCTTTGGATTTCTCTTTTGAGTTTCTAGCGATAAAGAAACAACCACTCTAGTCTTTCCTCTGTTTCTCTTTCTCTTACACTCCTCTCTCTTCCCTGCCTCCCCAAAGCTGATGTCACCCTTTTATTGCCTCCTCCTAGGTCCAGATGTACCCACCCACACATGCACATACCCACTAGGCCCAGGAGAAAATATTGAGTCATAAAGAGAGTGCAATACCACAGGTGCTAGCCATTCTTACAAATAGAGGGAGAAGTCTGAGCACATCATTGCCCTACAGACCCTTATATGTCCAAGTCATAAATTAGTAATATAATGGCTTCAGTGCCTTATTTTAAAGATTATAATTTTAGTCTTTGCCCTGTGTATTTTTTAAACAAGATCAAAAAGTAGCAACACATCACAGTAATTCTTAGTTGTAGGTCACCACATTCGATGCCCAATCATAACAGCTACAACTGTGCTTCAGTGATCATACCCACTATAACAACACTAGGTGCCCATTATCCAAATTCAAACATATATTACAGTTTCACAGTTTACTCAGCTAGGAATAAATCCATTCAGAAAACAAGACAGCAAAGAAGATGCTGCAATCAGCATTAGCTTAGCTAAGTGCAGCGGAGGTTCTGAACCTTGACTCAACCTTGGCTGCATATTAAAATCACCTGGGGAGCTTTTACAGTTCCTATGCTCATCTTTAACCCCAGACAAATTAAATAAGGATCTCTGGAGGTGAAAACCAGTCATCAGCATTTTTTTTAAAACTCCCCAGGTGATTCTGATGTTCAGCTGAGACAGAACCACTGATCTAAAACTCAAATAACTGCAGTTCACATGAGGATAATTTTATTAAATCTGATTATTCACTCAATATTATTTTTAGCCTCTTAGTATATGCCTCCCTTGCATGCAAAGCACAGCTGGTACTTACATTAATGATAAAATAGCTCAAATTAGCAAGGTACATATAATATTATATTATACATCCAAAGGATACTGGGTCTTATTAGCTAGTAAATCACATGTTCATATAAGGAACATTTCACTTATAAGTGGTGTCAAAAGATTAACGATAGCCAAAAATTTGTAATAAAAATTTTAAAATGTAGATCTAATGATGTTTCTCAGTTTAGGGGAAGTAAATTATACAAAAATAAAAGACAAGGTTACAATAAGCCCAATCAACCAGGTGATACTAAATCCACATTGGAGACATCAGAATGAATTAATGTTTAGCCTAATCTATAAACAGATGAGTAGATATCAAAACAATTATAAATAAAATATTTCACATTGGTTACTATATCTACCTGTAACCTACGTATATATGTAGTCTGTCTTCAAATAAGGCCTAGAAACAAGGACATTTCAACAACAGGTATATGCTGTGCCCAAATCTTAGTTTCTTAACTCCATTCTCTAATAAAAGGAACCAAGTTCTTGAGAGAAATAGCTCATTCTAAGTCTGGAGCAGACAAAACACAAGATGAGCCTCAAGATTCTTATAAAATCAGAAATTAAGGAACTGATGAAAGTATATGAAATAAAGATTTGTTAGAGGAACAAAGAAATTAGACCAAGAGCCTCCAATAGCCAAAGATAAAACAATCTAAGCAGCCAAAAAGTAATGCAGCATTAATATTGCGAGTACAAAAATATGTATATGTGTATATACTTACATTTACATTTATATGACTCTATGCTGATATAAATGAAAGATTTAGTAAATAAATATTGGGAAAAGGTCAATAATCCTTTTTTGTGACTTTTTTTTATTTTATTGATTTGTCACAATTGTGAATTAATTGATCCCTCCTCCTCCCTCCAAATCCCTCCTCTGTATCCCCCCTTCAGTCACTCCTCCCATTTTTCTGCAAATTGTTGTTTGGTTAAGTTGATGTTTAGTTGTTGGTTGGTTGGCCTGTTGTTCTCTTCCGATATGTGGTAAGTGTGTGTGTAGTTTTTTGTTGTTGTTGTTGTTGTTGTTGTTGTTTTATTTTATTTATTTATTTTTTTTACCCCAGGGCTTTCCCACTTCACTAACATTTGTTAACTATCTTGATCTTTTGCACTCTTCACCTCCCCTGCCTTCTTCCTCTTCCTCCTCTCTCGCTCCCTGGTTCAGTCCCATTGGTTGTTTTCATTTTTTATTTGGTTGTTTGATTTTCCCTATATCCCTCATATAAGTGAGACCATCCTGTACTTCTCTTTTTCTTTTTGGCTTATTTCTGCCAATATGAGTCTTTCTAGTTCCATCCAGGTTGCTGCAAATGACATGTGTTTGTCCTCCTTGATGGATGCGTAGTATTCCATCATGTATATGTACCACATTTTTTTTTAGCCAATCATCTGTTTGGGGGCATTTGGTTTGTTTCCAATTCTTTGCAACTGTAAACAGGGCTGCAATGAACATGCGTGTACATGTGTCCTTTTGAATTAATGTCTTCATGTTCTCTGGGTATATTCCTAGTAGTGGGATTGCTGGGTCGAATGGTAAGTCCACATTCAATTGTT